>PVIU01006266.1:0-103975 GCA_004026605.1 Ondatra zibethicus | reverse complement strand
TCAGTACTGTAGCTCTGTAGTATAGTTTGAAGTCAGGGATTGTGGTGCCTCCAGAAGTTCTTTTGTTGCCCAGGATTGTTTTGGCTATCCTGGGTTTTTTGCTTTTCCAAATGAAGTTGAGTACCGTTCTTTCAAGGTCCTTGAAGAATTTTGTTGGGATTTTGATGGGCATTGCATTGAATCTGTAGATTGCTTTTGGGAGGATTGCCATTTTTACTATGTTAATTCTGCCTACCCAAGAGCATGGGCGGTCTTTCCATTTTCTGGTGTGTTCTTCAATTTCTTTCTTCAAAGATTTAAAGTTCTTGTCATACAAGTCTTCCACTTTACTTCACCTTTCTATCCCCATTTAATTTCTGTAAAACTTTATTTAGTTCTCAGTAGTCAGAGAATTAATGGGCCTGTGTCAAGAGCTTGCTTAGCAACCAATGTTTTTTTTTCTTTCTTTCTTTTTTTTTTTTTTTTTTTGAGACAGAGTCTCTCTACATATCTCTGACTGTCCTGGAACTCACTATGTAGGTCAGCCTGGTTTTAAACTCACAGAGTTGCCTGCCTTTGCCTCCCATGGCCTGGGATTAATGGCATGTACCACTGTACCCTGCACAGCTCAGTAACTTTCCATTCGACCTCCAAGTGAGCATCCAGACTCCAGCCTGAAGCCACATTCTCTTCATTCCTCCTTCATCTCTGTTTCAGCCTTTGGGCCGTCTGTGACCTGGCATGCTTATGTTTAAGTGTTTTTCAGATAGGATCTTGTTATGTAATTGTTACAGGGAGGTCTCCAGTTTCCTTTGTTGTCTGCCCCAGCTGCAGTCTTGGTTCTTGTGCTCTTGGGAAAGATGAATTCAGGCAGGATAATCACGTTTAATTAGAGCAAGCAAGGGCAAATACAAGAGAAAGAGCAAGTGAACCCAAGCATCAACTGCCCCATCTTAGTGAACAAGATGCTTACATACTTCTTTTCCTTATTCCCTTCCCTAAGGTGGGCATTTCCAAGAGAGGAGCCCGTTTTCTCCAGAATTCACTCTGGCTGAATTCAGAGTATGAGATGCAGGAATACGTATGAGGCTCAAAGTACCATTAAAATGGAAAAGTTCACTAGGGAAGAGAGTACCAGACCTCTGCCCTCCTGGAGAGGACGTTCTCTAAGGTTGCTTTGGTCTGACCTGGTTAAGGTCCACCACTGGCACTCATCATTCTTGACTTCCTGTTGTTGGCTTCCTGGAGTGGCCCATCTGGATTCGATCACTGTCACTATCTATGTCTTGAGTGTCAGCTCACCGTTATCTTCACATCCTGTTTCGGGGCCCTGAGCTGCCCCAGCTGAGGGACCTTATTCTTCAGGTCTTATTTTTGGGAGCCTATTTGTCAGTCTCTTCCAGAACGAACCTTTATAACATAGCCCAGGCTACCCTCAAACTTGTTATCCTCCTGCCTCAGGTCCCTAAACTCTTGAGATTACAGGTGTGACTGGACGCTATCACGCCCAGCTTCTGCACCGCTCTTGAACAAACATACTCCTGCTTTGGGCACCAGCAGTTCCTGTCAGGTGCCAGTTGACACAACACTGCCTTGCTACTGTCCATAAAACTTCACTTCCGAACATTTACAACTACCCGGAATTGCAGCCTTCCCCAATTCGAAGGTCAGCTAGTTTGGCTTCCTTTGGCCTCCACTATAAGGTCACCCAAGGCTCTTGTAAACCGAATCATTCGCTCTTCCCTCCCCGATAAAGCGCCTTAAATGGGATCTCAGGATCCCCATGCAAAGAAATCTGGAGAAAGCGCAGAGAGGTCCTAAGGAATAAAGAAGTGGACTGCGAAGGTGCTTCGCATACTTTCCACTGGGGGCGGAGGGTAGAAAATCGCGCCTGCGCAACGCTCCTCTGCTGCACCTCCTCCGCTCCGCAGAGGGCGCTGTGGATAAGGGGGGTGGGTAGGAAACACAGTCGGGGCCGCTCTAGCAACCCATTTCGCTACTTGGAGAGACTGGCGCGCCGCGGGGTCCTCCAAGATGGCGGCGCAGAGGAGGAGCCTGCTTCAGAGTGTGAGGAAACCGACCCGCTCTCCGGGCTGGGCGGGTTGGGAGCTCGGGTGTGTTCTCGGTGCAAGAGCGGTTATCATTAGATGGCAGAGTGTGGATCCCTTGCCCCAGAGATCAGTGGGTGCTCGCAGCGCGCCTGCGACCCGTGCGAGGCTGGCGACTCGCCCGCTCTGCGCGTGCGCACCGCAGGCCGAGCCTTTGGGGGTCAAGGGCTCCGGGGTCCTGCGGAGTGGGATTGTCCTGGAGCCGGAAGGGGACGTGGCTCCGCGGAGCGGGCCATCCGGGGCGCGGACACGGCTAATAATAAATAGCCCCGGTTGTGTAAGGCGCGTTGTATCTCTGGCATTGTGTGGACCTCCTCACGGTCGTGAGCTTCGCAGCAGCACCAGCAGATAGCTAGGTACAACAGTTATTTCTGTTTTCCAGATGAGGAAACAGCTGGTGAGCGGCAGGGACGGAACTAAAATCAGTCTGCTTCTACAAATACCCCCAGGCTTTAGGTTGCTCAAAGAAGTGATGTCTTGGGGTTTTGGTTCTGCCTCCCAGTTCACCAGATCCCCTTACTCGGGCTCCCTTCTCTAAGGTGAGAATAGGATGTTGGACTCGGTAGTCTGGACCTCCACGGGTCTGACGCAGTCTTCCTGCCCCTGCATCGTTCTCACACGTGCGCACAGTTACACATACGTGGTAGCCGCACAGAACTTTGAATCTGACAGAACTGACGGAACGCTGGTCCCCTAGTCGTGGTACTCTGTAGGAGTTGCCTGTGAATGATGGGCTAGGTTGTGGATTCCTTGAAGACAGGGACTTGTCACCTTTTGCTTAGCGTGTTGACTCCACCACTGACCGCCCTTGTATGCTAGGCGTTTAGTCTGTGTTTGGTCTGGAGCTTAGGCCTTGGCTTTTCAAGGATGAGGGGAAATAGCACTCCTGCTCTTGAGGGTCCGAAGCGTGAGAAGTGGAGGGAGAGTGATGGCCTTTACTCTGGCGTGCCTATGCAGGCTTTTGTACAACTCTGGGAGCTGGGAGGCCTGGCTTTCTGCTTTGTTAGGTCCCGGAGAGGCAAGGCCCTTGTATAAATGTCTCCATTGTAGAAAGCATCCCGAGAGAAAGAGGGGCTGGAAAAAAAAATAGTAAATGATGCTTGCTAAGAATAGTCACCTGGGTCAAATAGCTTCTCTGTCTCCTAGATGTGATGGGGCCCAGAGACCTGCAGTTTGGTAGAAGGTAGACTTTTCCCAGCACTAGAATGGCTTCACTGCTGGTGGACTTAAAAAAGGGGGTGGGGGACGGAATAGCTTTTAACACATAGTATCTTTTTTGTTTGTTTATTTTTTGAGACAAGGTTTCTCTGTGTAACAGCCCTGGCTGTCCTGGAACTCATTCTGTAGACCAGGCTGACCTTGAATTCGGAGATCTGTCTGTCTCTGCCCACCCCCACTTCCCCCAGTACTAGGATTAAAGGTGTGCACCACCACTGCCCATCTAATTTAATTTTTTAAAAATTCCACATGTATGAGTATTTTGCTTAAATGTAAATGTTGTAGGTGCATGCCTGGTGCCTATGGAAGCCAGAAGAAGGCACCAATTTCTCTGGAAATGAAGTCAGACAGTTGTAAGCTGCCATGTGGGTGCTGGGAACTAAACTTGGGTCCTCTGGAAGAGAAGTAAGTGCTCTTACCTGTTAAACCATCTCTCTAGTATGGAATTTGGTTGATTGGTTGTTCTGAGACTCAAACAGTGATGTAGCATTGGCTTGCCTCCAGTTCACTACTTACATCAAGTTGGCCTTGAACTCAGAGATCTGCTTGCTTCTGCTTCTGGAGTGCTGGGATTAAACACTACATCACCACACCCAGGGAAGAAAAGTGGTTTTAAAAAAAATCTTTAGATCAGTGGATTTCAACCTTCCTAATGCTGCGGCCCTTTACTACAGTTCCTCATGTTGTGGGGACCCCCACACCATGAAATTATTTTATTGCTACTTTGTAACTAATTTGGTAGTGTTATGAATCATAATAGAAGTATCTGATATGAAGGATATCTGATACGCAGCTCCTGTGAAAGGGTCATTCAACCCACAGTGGGGCGAGACCCACGGGTTGAGAAAAAGCTGCTTTAGAAGAACCCAGCGTGTGGAAGGCAGAAGCAGGCAAATCTCTGAGTTCAAGGCCAGCCTGGTCTACAAAGTGAATTCCAGGACAGTCAGGACTGTTATACAGAGAAACCCTGTCTCAACAACAAAAAACCCAAAACCCAGTCCTTGTGGCCTGGAGAAACCAAGTCCCTGATGGCTCAGTTCCCCCCAGTCCAGAAGGACTCCCTGGAAATTCGATGCTATTAAATAAACTATCAAAATACTCTCCAGGTTTGGTAACACTCCACAGTGAGGGCTCTGCAAACACCAGGGCCTGCAGAGTGTCTGAGTAAAGCGAGAAGGAAATCCACTTCAACATGACTTAGCTGGTGTTGGTTCAGACTTCTAGAGTCTAACTCTGGCAGTTAGTTTATTTTAGATATATATAAGTACAGTACAACTTTGGAAAAGAGTTTCCTGGTGACAGTTATCACAGTCATGCTCAGGGCGTGACTGCTCTTTTACGGAGTCCATAAGAATAAGTTCTGCTGTCTGAGAAGCAATGCTCAGGACAAAGGTCTAGGGAGGAAGAGTCTAGGACCAACAATAGTCTGGAGAGTCAGCTGTGGCCCGGCCCTGCAGGTAGCACAGGCCACCAGGCTCTTAAGTACGTCCACTCTCAGCTTTCCAGGCAGAAACCAGTATACAGTCTTTCCATTGAAGAGACAACCCCGTGTTTAACATTCCTGGTCCCTAAGAGCTCACCTGTGAGTATAAGGATCTTGTGCCCTCTATACTCAACCACAAACTTCTGCCTTCAGTGCTGCTGAGAGTGATCCCCTGAAGTGTCTTTGAGTGTTTCTGCTATGGCAAGCATCGTGCAGGTGCTGGGGACACTGCCCTCATGAAGATTCTGTTCTAGTGATGGAGACAAGTGGTAAACAGCAAATACAGATTATGTATGATTTAATAATATCTAGTGCGCCCTAAGGTCCAGAAACAGTAGGGCAGAGGCTGTTTCCAACAGGGTGGTAGGGATAGTATCTCAACATTTGTTGAGATGGGGTGAGAATGTGGGAGAAGATGAAGTATTTGAGAGCCTGCCCTTTTCAGGAGTCGCCAAGGAGGCTAGTGTGGCTTGAGCACCTTGGGTAAATGAGAGCAGTGGTCTGAGGTACTGTTGCCTTAGTGACTGCTGCTGTAGCCTTCAGATTCTGAGATCCGCCTACCTCTGCCTCCCAAGTGCTGGGATTAAAGGCGTGCGCCACCACCGCCTGGCTGACATCTGACTTTTGGTTAGAGAAAAATTCCTCTTGGGTTAAGAGTGGAAGTCTGGGGCCCGCTGAACCTCTGGCTGGTGTGAGAAGACATTGGTTTGGCCAGGGTGTTAGAGTCGGTAGGAAAAAGCGTGGCTGCCCTTTAGAGACAACCGTTGTGATTACTGGTGAATGGTGTTGCCTGTGAGGTGTGTGATGGATGGAGAAGAGCCAAAGACTCCAAGGGTCTGTTTGAGCATCACCTGTGCTGTGGGTGAAGTAAGGAGTGCCTTTGGAGCAGGGAGAACTGAGAGGTTCTCAGTTTGTGGCTGTGGCGCATGACTGTAATACCGGCTGCTCAGGAGGCTGAGTTGGGTCACTCGAGACCAAGAGTCTGAGGCCAACCTTAGCAACATAGTAAGATGATGTCTCCAAAAATATAAAAAAGCAAAAAATGAGTTCGAAAAAGAAAAGAATGTCAATCTGAAATCATTTTTAGACTTAGATTTGTCCTGAGAAATTATATTTGCTAAATCACAGGTGCTACCTAGGATGTTTTCTTTCTTTTGGTGTACCTTAATTAAGTACTGGGCTGGCGGGTTTACTCCATCGGTAGAGTGTTTGCCTATTATGTGTGAAGTCCTGGGCTTGATTCCCAGCACCTCATAAAACTGAGCGTGATGGTATAGACCTGTAATCCAAGCACTTGGGAGGCAGAAGCAAGAAGGTCAGGCTATACGAGACCTTGTCTCTAAACAAATTTGTCCACTGAAATGAAAACATTTATTTTGGAAGAAGAAAAAAAAAATCCAGGGCTGATGATATAGCTCACTACAAGAGTGTTTGCCTAGCATGCACAAGGCCTCGGGTTCCATCCCCAACACTGGGAAGGGGAGGAAAAGAAAGTCAAGTTCACCAGCCATCAGGAATGAGGTCCAGTTGCTGTGCTGGTCCGCAGAGACCATACCACAGTTATTAGAAGACCTTTGAGCATATATCATGGAGTCTAGCAGCAGCATAGAGAGTATTTGACGGAGGCTCTAGAGGGCAGTGGGAGCCTGGAGTGACTTGGCCTCAGAGAAGTGGGTCACATAGGAGGTTTTTTCCGAAGAGAAGAAATTGCTGTCCCTTACTCTAAGCCATCTTCCCCGGGGCATTGTTCTCCCTTTCAAGCTTCCTTTTGGTCTCTTTAGCAATGGGCTGCTTTCACCACAGAACACTCAGCCTTTTCATACCATAATTTGATATTCATGCTGTGGTCTGAACTGGGAACGGGGCTTTGTCCACTTGTCTGCCCAGGGTTTTGAGATGAGCCCGGGTGGGGACAATTATGTACTCCTTGATTTCGATAAGAGTGCATGAGAATTTGAGAAACTCATGCTTAAATAAACATGCACGTGTGTGAAGCCCCCGAGGCTACACACACAAGGGTCACTTTTCAAACCACAGCAGACTGTAGGAGGCTCTTTCTCAAAATCAGGCTGGCGTTAGGTCCTTTGAAGTGGCCTACTCTCTTAGCACGTTTTCTGTTGAATTTTATGAATAGTACTTTTAAATGATGGAGGAGTCATGGTGTGTGTGTGTGTGTGTGTGTGTGTGTGTGTGTGTGTGTGTGTGTATACGCGGCTCTGTACTGAGGGCTTAGAGTGTGAGACACCCCCTTCTCAGCTTCCCCAAGGCTAGCGCCCCCTGAGCTCACGGGCCTGGCATTTGGGGATGTGGGAGAGAGTATGCATCAGTCAGTGCAGGGGCGGAGGAGTGGGTGGTTTGTGTGAGTAGCAAATATGTGACCTTTCCAAAAATTGTTGAGCAGTGTGGAGGAAGGATGAGACTTGGCAGACGTGCTAATAGAGTCGCTGGGGATGCTGCTCATGGATAGTCCCTGGCAGAACAGGAGAGGAGTAGGAGAACACGCTCTAAGCTAGCTCAGCCATAGCACAGCAAGAACGCTTCTGAGTGGGTCAGTAAAGTCAGGAGGATCAGATATTCCCTGGCTCACACTGGCATAACCTCCTGAGTGGGTCAGTAAAGTCAGGAGGACCAGATACTCCCTGGCTCACACTGGCTCAACCTCCTGGCATTCTCTGGCTACTTGCTACTAAATCAGTGTCTGAGACCCAAGGCCTCCCTTCACTGGGCCTCCCGTTGAAGGAGAAACTGCCTGAGACCCTTATGAGGCCAGTGTACTAAGGTTGAAACTATCCTGTGCTACTAAGAAAGAGCACATTAATTACCTTATAACACCGTATCCAGGAATGATCACACTTGAGTAATACAGTCCTTCAAGTAGTCAACCATTTAACAGTGCAGGCTGTAGCATGACAGTGGCCAGAGGCCCCATGTTTAGTGACCTGAGAATGGAATGCTTAGTACTCATGCTGAAGCCACTGAAAGCAGGCTCTGGTACCTTATGCAGTGTTCTCCTGGAGCCTGTGTCTCCATTATGAGGTTTAGTATGTGTTGGAGAAGCAACAAAGAAATGGTGATTGGGAAGGCATTTGTTTTTTCAGTTCTCTTCAGACTTCAGATGTTGGCAAGAGAAGGGTTCAATTTTTTTGTTTGTTTGTTTTTCGAGACAGAATTTCTTTGTTTTTGTTTTTTGAGACAGGGTTTCTCTGTAGCTTTGGCGCCTATCCCGGAACTAGCTCTTGTATACCAGGCTGGCCTCGAACTCATGGAGATCCACCTCCCTCTGCCTCCTGAGTGCTGGGATTAAAGGTGTGCGCCACCATTGCCCAGCTCAATTTGATCTTTTTATGCTCTCAATACTTTTATGACATTTACTGTTTTCTCTCTCTCTCTCTCAAGACTTGCCGGGTTTAATCCCAACACTTGGGAGACAGAGGCAGGCGGATCTCTGTGAATTCAAGACCAGTCTGGGGTCTGCATAGTGAGTTCCAGGACAGACTCCAAAGCTACATAGAGAAATTCTGTCTCAAAAAAAAACAAAACAAAAATGATTTGTGTGTGCATGCATGTGCGTGCAGGTGTTAGTGGAGTCCAGAAGAGGGCATCCAATCATCTGGAGCTGGAGTTCAGGTGTGTGCACGTGTGTGTGTGTGTGCACGTGCACGCATATGCATGCAGGTGTTAGTGGAATCCGGAAGAAGGCATTCGATCATCTGGAGCTAGAGTTCAGGTGGTTTTGAGCCATCCTGTGTTCTGGGAACTGAAATTTGGGTCCTCTGGAAGAGCGCCACTGAGTGCTTTCCTCCTGCCTCCTGTCCCCCAACTTTGAGCAGAGGCTAATTTCAAGACTAAGACTAACCCTGGCTAGCCTGTACCAGGTTAGCCTTGAACTTATGATGACGATCTACTTTTTCCTCCTGAGTGCTAGATCTAGCTGCTAATGTCCTTTAAAACCTAGATGATGGGGCTGGAGAGGTGGCTCAGGAGTAGATTCTTACTTTTTGTCTTCTAGATACTATTGTAAGTCACACTGGCTTTCTACTTAGCATAATACTGGGAAAGTTTGCATTCAAAACAAAGTCATCTGAGAAAGAAACTGAAAGTTTAAGGATAAAATTGGAAGTGGCGTCATGGCTTTTAGATTGATCTCAGCCTTTTGGCTAAGGTCAGATGTAAAATTGGAAGTGTATAATGTATTGAGGATGGCCTGTGCCTGGCATGGCCGCTCTCCCCAGGTGGGTTGGAGCAGGGACTTGGGGGTAGGTGAGACTGAGAAATACAGACAGGTGAGTGTTGCCTCTCCGTACTTGTTGGGTAAAATTTGTCTTTTTTTTTTTTTTAAAAGATTTATTTATTTATTATGTATACAATATTCTGCCTCCATGTATGCCCGCACACCAGAAGAGGGCACCAGATCTCATTACAGATGGTTGTGAACCACCATCTGGTTGCTGGGAATCGAACTCAGGACCTCTGGAAGGGCAGCCAGTGCTCTTAACCACTGAGCCATCTCTCCAGCCCCTAAAATTTGTCTTTATCTCACTAGAAAGCCAAGGCAAGCTGGCCAGGAACTTACTGCCTAACTATGACCAATGTAAAGTAAGTGGGGCTTGGCTTAGCAAGGTGCACTGGCATTAGTTGGCTTAAGGGTATGCTTATCTCTGTGACTGAAGCTTCTTGCCTCAGACTTCCCAGTGCTGGGATTACAGGTGTATGCCATTAGTCCCAGCCACTAGCCTTCTTAATACTCTAACACTGAATTAGTTGCTGGGGCAATATTTGCTTGTTGCTGGTAAGTATGGATGTTAGAAGGCTTCTAGTCCCGGAAGCCTGTGTCCGTCCTTTTGTGAGTTAGGTGCTAGCCAGGGAAGCACATTGGTTGGAACGGTAGTCTGCATCACAGATAGTGCTTGGTATTGCCTGTCTCATATTAGAGGGGTTCAGTCCATCTTAATCCCATCTTTAATGCAGACAGCTCTCCAAAACCATTGTCCACACTTTAAACCGTCTGCAGCCTGTAGGGTGCTGAGTAGTACCTCCTTGCCCATCTTTCCTCAAGGACACAGAATAATCCTGGCTGAAAAGGTGCCCTGTGCTTATGTGTGTCTTAGGTTTAATTTCTTTCCCACCACAGGCATTAGGCAGAACCTAGAGAAGGAACTTCCTATATCAGGTTGACTGAGCCCTGAGTGAAGGTCCTGGCAGTAGAGATGTAGTCACCAGATCTGTAGGGATGATTGGTAACACATGAGTTCCAGAGAAATAATTAATTCTCTGGCAGTTACCTCCTAATCATGCCCACAAAGTCTGGCACTGTCCGCAGGCCCATGTGTGCATCTCTACGGACCCTCAGGTCTCGGCTGCTCTCCCTCATGCTCACCATACCAGCTTTTCTTGCTTCTTTTAGTCGGGCGCTTTCTCCTTCCACCTCAGGGTCTCTGTGCATGCTGTTCCCTCTGCTTGGAAGGCTCATTCCCACTCTCTAGAAAGACCAATACTTCAGCCACTCAGGTCTGGCTTACAGGTCACCTGCTCTTCTTACCACCTCATCTGAGAGTGCACCCCACCACTTTCTATCCTTTTTGTTGAGTGTTTCTCCACAGTCCATATCCCTAGCCAAAATTGTCATGCAAATTTTTACTGTATTGTGTGGTTGGTGTCTCTCTTCCCCTAGAAGGGAAGCTTCAAACAATGAGTTTCCTTGTTTTACTTTGTTGTGCTGTTCCTGGGACTTAGAGTAATGCCTGCCTGTTTTAAGCAGTCAGCAGGTAGGTTTGTTGAATGAGTATGTATGTAAATTAAGTATACAGCAATCAAATAATCCATGTGGCTACAGCGATGTGAGTTCCCACTTAGGTTAGAAGTCAGGAACAGAGCTAGAAAGTATTTTTGTGGCCAGGAAGCAGTTTTCCTTTTGCTCTCACTTGACCTAATCAAATCCTGTAGTGAGATTGCAACTAAAGCAAACATCCCATAAAGAAAGCATGAATGAGGGCTGGAGAGATGGCTCAGAGGTTAAGAGCACTGACTGCTCTTCCAGAGGTCCTGAGTTCAATTCCCAGCAACCACATGGTGGCTCACAGCCATCTATGATGAGATCTGGTGCCCTCTTCTGGCACGCAAGCAAACATGGAAGGAATGTTGTATACATAATAAATAAATAAAAAATCTTAAAAAAAAAAAAAAGCATGAATGAGTGTGGAGACATACCATATTCATGGATCAGAAGGTTGGCGCAGTGGAGATGCCAGTTTTCCCCAGGCTGGCCTGTAGATTTAAGTAGTTGTAATCATTTATTCATTTATTTCTGAGACAAAATCTCACTGTGTAGTCCAGCATGGCATCAAACTTGTGATCCTCCTGCCTCAGCTTCCCAAATGCTGGATTTACAGGTATGTCCTCTATGCCTGGGTTCCCAACAAGACTGTGTATGCATGTGTTGTGTATGTGTACAAAGTCATTGTAAAATTTATATGGAAAGGCAGAGAAACTAGACTAGCCAAAAGAGTCTTGGGGAAAAAAATACAGTAAGAGAAATTCCCTTGGGCCAGCAGTTCTCAACCTGTGGGTCCTGCACCTCAGCTATTTACATTATGATTCATAACGGCTGCAAAATTACAACAACGAAAATAACTTTATGGTTGGGGTTACCACAACATTAGGAACTATATTAAAGGGTCATTTGTATTAGGTAGGTTGAGAACCATTGCTGTAGGTGAATGTAAGACTCTATATCAAAGCTGACAGATAAAATGTTCATCACAGAGATGAACAGAACAGAGTTAAGAAACACAGCAGGATGAAGTGTGATGGGAACTCAGTGGAGGGGGCTGATCTTCAAAAGTGATGTTAGAACCATTGGCCATCCTAATGCAGAGGGACATTGACCTAGAACTGCCTGCTACAGAAATGAATTCAAAAGAGGTCTTGGATGTATGCGTAGAACTGTAAAACTTCGCTGGGCGGTGGTGATGCATGCCTTTAATCCCAGCACTCGGGAGGCAGAGACAGGCGGATCTCTGTGGGTTCGAGACCAGCCTGGTCTACAAGAGTTAGTTCCAGGACAGGATCCAAAGCCACAGAGAAACCCTGTCTCGGAAAACCAAAAAAAGAACTGTAAAACTTCTAATGACTGTGAGACTCTCATGGCTTGGGCTGCTCAGGGAGCCTTTAGATATGACTCTAAAAGCACAACCCATAAAAAGAAGGTTTCAATAAAATGGAAATCATCAAAAGTTTAAGTTTATTCTACAAAAATCAATATGGGGTAAATGGAATGGCAAGCTACCAAATTGGGAAAATATTTACAAGTCATATAGTGAAAAAGTAGTGTGGGGCAAAATATGTAAAGAACTCTCAGAGCTCTGTTGGTAACCCAGTTTAAAAGGAGGCGTAAAATGAAAACAGTTGCCAGAGGGGACCTGTGGGTAGCAAATGAGCACTTGAAAAGATGTCATTGTCATTAACTATTAGGGAAATGCAAATTGCACCATGAGATCAGACATATGTTAGAGTGCTCCATAGAGAGCAGACAGGTGACACCTAGTGATGACCATGATGCTGTCCACTTGGAGTGCTGGCTGCTGGCGGGAGGACACATGGCACAGCTGCCCTGGAAAATGGTTTGACAGTTTCTTCTAACGCTAAATACCCAGGAGCTGGAGAATGGCTCAGTGGTTAAGAACCCTTGTTGCTCCTCTAGAAGATTTAAGTTTTGTTCCTGGAACCCATGTCCAGTGTTTCACCATGCCTCAGGTTCTAGCTCCCTCTTCAGGCTTTCAGGAGCATCCACACACATGGGACATTTGCTCACATACACAAATGCGTGCATTTAAAGTAATAAATACCAACCTATCTCTGTCCTATTTGAGACAGGGTCACTGTATAGCTCTGGCTGGCCTGCCCCCCCAACTACTGGGACTAAAGGTGTGTACTATCATTCCTGGCCCAATAAAGAAATTTACAAGAAAAAGCTAAACATTCATTGACTTGGACCTGGTGCTTTTTTTTTTATTTTTTACTTTTTGTATGTATGTGTGTGTAGCACATGTGTGTCAGCCTTCCAGTAGATGTTTGTGACCCAAGCAGCCCGAACCCTAGGTAGTTACCAGAAGAAATGAAAAATTACACTCAGATAAAAGCTTGCACATGAGTGTTGCCCGAATGTCCTTCCGAGAATGCAGGGATAAACTGGCTCCTCCGTGGTCCAGCAGTGGGAAAGGAAAACTACACAATGCTGCAGTAAAGATGAGCAAGCTATTAATGCGCACAAGCACCAGTGTGGCTGAATCTCAGGGGCAGCACGCATGCTTTGACAGATGCCATTCTTAAAAAGGCAAAACCACAGGATGGCGTCCAGGCCAGTGTGCCAGCCTAGGGTGGGTGGAGCATTTGAAGTGTCGGGCATTCTGTGTCCTGACTGAAGGTAGCAATACAGATGTGTAGTGTATCAGCATGACTGCGTACCCAAAGACATCATTTTACTCCCTGATCATTTTAAAATAAAATAAACTCCCATACCCAGTAACAGTTGCTCCAGGGCACTAAGTACTGAACAAAAGCTTTGAAATAGATGAATGTGGCATAAAAGCAATTAAAATTGGAGGATGTGTATGTCTATAAACTGAGTTCTCACTGTGTAAGTAAGCAGAAGGTAAAATTTGCCATAGAAGCTGGTCCCATATCTGTTTGGACCAGCCAGCTAAAGTGGTTTTACTTTTTTTTTTTTTTTGAGACAGAGTTTCTCTGTGTAGCTGTGACTGCCCTGGAACTTGCTTTGTAGACCAGATTGGCCTTGAACTCAATACCTGCCTCTGCCTCTGCCCCAAGTTCTGGGATTAAAGGCATGTGCCACCACCACCCACCTGTTTTTACACCTTTTTTGAAGATCATTACTAGTAGCATGTAAGAAGTTGCATCTGGTGGTCATAATTGTTTAATATTTCAATAAAACTTTGCAACTTTTTCAGGGTATTTTATGTGCGTGTTTTGCCGCATGTGTATATGTGTACCTGGCATGTGGGTGCTTGCTTTTTGGACCTTTGAGATAGCCTTCCAGTGTGTTTTTAATGTATGCTGTCTCATCTAGGCTTCAGATGCACATGGAAGGTGCTTTTGGGAACCTCAGGACACACTGGCCACTACTGGTTTACCTTAGCCAGGCCCTTCTGTCCATCCTCCCTAACTGCAGGATGTAGAATGTGTAATTGAGGCCTTGAACAAGACTAAGTTCCCTGGCTGCCAGAGGGGCTTTTCCTAGTTTCAGGCATATGAGCCTGAAGACATGGCTGATCCCATCCTCAGACAGTCCTGAGTCCTGCACTCATGAGGACTTGCATTGTGCTGTTTCCTGCTGCTATGTCTTGCTTACTAATAAGTCCTACATCCAGAAAGAAAGGGGAAGAGAAGGAAAGAAAAAGGAAATACACATGCTTAGGGGCTACCTCTAGGAACCTTACAAAATTTAAAGTTGCCTGGCAGTAGTGATACACGCCTTTAATCCCAGCACTCTGGAGATAGAGACAGGCCTGGTCTACAGGACAAGTTCCAGAATGATTAGGGCTATACAGAGAAACCCTGTATTTAAAAAAAAAAAGTTGGGATATTTAGGCCAAGATTTGGACTGTGTGTGTGTGTATTATGTGTGTTTTTGTGTGTAAATGTCTGCAGTGATTGTGTAAAACATCCTGATTTGAGATCTCGTGGGATAGGATAAAAGTCAGGTATAGGCATGAGAGATGGAACCAAGGTGCAGTATGAGTACACAAGGCCATGACCTCTGATTCGGTGATCCCAGCAGACCTGCCTAACAAGAAAAAGGATGTGCACAGGCCTTCAAGCTGTAGCTATTGGGAAAGATGTGGCGGGGGAAATGGGAAGGGACACAGGTGGAAGCCTCCATACTAGGAAGCTTGACAGACTGACTTGCAGGCTTGAGTTTCTGATGGCCAGGTCCTCACTACCTTCCTGAAGCTGTTTATGACACAGACAACCCAGGCTGCACACAGGTTAGGCATTGTGCCGAAGGGCATATGTTCTGCAGTTGGTTTCCTTTGTGCTGCCCAGTCTGAACCTTTGTGTGAGGAGTGTGGCCAAAGAGTGTTCTGTGTGTTACACTAGCATTTCCTGCTTTGTAGTGAGCTCTCTCTGAGAAGCCATGCTGAGCTTTCCACTTGGAAATGCTGCAGATTTAGGATTCCCATGGGAACCAGTTTGTGGATACACCATAAAAACAGGAAGCCTTTTGTAAGTGTCTCTTCAGAGAAGCATCTTTTCCCAGACATAACCATCTTGTGGGATCCAGGCCCTCCTTTGTCCTTGTTGGAGAAGCAGGAGCAATGGGATCTGGGGATGATGGTGGGCTTTCACAGTTTCCTGATGTTTCCCAGGAGCAACAGCCAAGCTGGACAGATGACTTGCCACTCTGTCACCTCTCTGGAGTTGGTTCAGCTTCCAACCGTAGCTATTCTGCTGATGGTAAGGGCACCGAGAGCCACCCTCCAGAGGACAACTGGCTCAAGTTCAGGTATGTGTGGCATTGCTGTACAGAGAAAGTCAGTTTATGAGCAAGAAAAGATACTGTCTTGACACTACCATGTATGAGGCTTGCCTGTGAAGTGGGGCCTGTGGGAAGTGACCACCGCTGTGGTCCTTTCTGTGTCTAAGCCAGGGGCCTGCTATGGTATAGGGTTGGAGTAGACTAAGAGGGGGAATTCAGCAAGCAGGTCATTTTCCTAGTTAAATGGTGACTACCATGTGGGTGCCCCAATGAGTACCTGTAGCCTTTTCTGCCTTTAGTTCCTCCCCAGTTCCTTCTTCCCCATTACCTTCATGCCGGGTCTCAGTCCTCTTCCTGCCCTCCCTCTGCTAGAAGTGAAAACAACTGCTTCCTGTATGGGGTCTTCAATGGCTATGATGGCAACCGGGTGACCAACTTTGTAGCCCAGAGGCTCTCTGCAGAACTCCTGCTGGGCCAGCTCAACACTGAACACACTGAGGCTGATGTGCGGCGGGTCCTGCTGCAGGTAAGGGGATTGGCCTGGCTGCCAGTGGCCTGTTCTTTCTGTGTGTCCTCTCCTCCCTGGCACTTGGGCCCTGCAGCTCTAAGTGTGGGCAGGGTGATCTGAAGATTGCCTGCTTCTTCATCCCCTACCAAGGATCAATTCTAGGTACAGTTCATGGTAGCAGGGGTTCCTTGCCCCCAGGAGTCCAGGACAGGCAGGCACAGCAGTTTTTCCCCTGGTAGCAGGGCTGACCTGGGAGTGGAGAATGGAGGCCCTGTGGGGATACAGTCCTTAGCAGTGACCCCTTGACTGACTTGGGGTGTGGTCAGGTGCTCCTTCTCCAGTGCTGATGGCACCCAGCATGCTCTGCGCCTCTCCCCACTCCTGTTCTGGCCTTTACCTCCCTGGCCAGGCCTGGGTTTCTTCTGTTGTCGTGTTGGGATTTCCTTCTCCCCAGGAAGGCTTCTTAGTCTTTGAGAATTGCCCCAGCCTTTTCTTGTTCTCTGTGGCCTCAGGGCTCCTGGCTGGAGCTTTGCAGAGGCTGTCCCAAGAGGAGCTTTCTGCTTCGCTATTGTCCAGCAGGTCCTGACCAAGGCCTCTTCGCCACTACAGACTCTCATTGACCAAGCACTCCTCTGTGCCCAGGGTTTGGGGGTCGATTTTCTCACTTCCCATGAACCCAAATGTGCAGCATTGGAGTTTACACCTCATTGTCTGAAGCACATGGCCTTGCCCTTGTTCCGGCCTCTCTGATTCCTGTGCAGGCTGCCTAAGTAGCACCCTTCTCCCATCCCACAGCTAAAGGTCTTTGTCAGACAGTGAACGGAAAAGCCCACATATGAGGCAGAAATGATGTGTGTTGCTTACCCATGGTAGATCACAAGATCTACCATGAATGCTGTGGATCTGTTACTCTCCATAGGGACATCTTAGCAGGAGGTGATGGTATTGTTTGAGCCAGCCCTTGCCTTGCCCTGTGTCCCTTCAGGCCTTCGATGTGGTAGAGAGGAGCTTCCTGGAGTCCATTGATGATGCCTTGGCTGAGAAAGCCAGCCTCCAGTCCCAGCTGCCAGAGGTAATGGTCTATACTGCTGGGTGCCAGCATTAATCCTCTGTGTCACTTGCCACCCATGGGCACAGCAAGGTCTGCAGCAGGAATCATGAGACAGCATCCTGATGGGAAGTTGGGGTGGCAGTGGGAGTATCCCTGTGGGGACTCTCCGAGTTTCATCCTTGGATGGCAGCAATAGATGGAAGGAAAGGCCTTTCTAGGTTCTGTGATCTGGCTCAGTCCAAAGCCAGGATCATCTTCAGGCTGCCCCTGGTTAAAGCACCAGTGGTCTTCCCGGGCATCTTACAGGTATCCAGCCTGGCTATGTCTTTGCTGATAATCTGTCTGCCTTGGCTGCTCAGGGCCCTTGCTGCTTTATCTCAAGGGATGGAGAGGATTGGTTAGATGGTCCTCAAGCACCTGCACTGCTCTGATCTTTCTTGATGATGACTTGCAGGGTGTACCCCAACACCAGTTGCCACCTCAGTATCAGAAGATCCTTGAGAGACTCAAGGCACTGGAGAGGGAGATTTCAGGAGGGGCCATGGCTGTTGTGGCTGTCCTTCTCACTAACAAGCTCTACGTCGCCAATGTTGGTGAGCCGCCCACCCACCCCATACCAGTCTGCTTCTGTACAGGCATACCCTGAGCTTCCCAGGGCTGTTGGCTGCTTTCCCCATCACTCTCTTGTTTGTGTCAATCCTAGATGGAAGGCAAACAGAAGAGGCAGGGGTAGGTGTCCTCCCTTTGGATGAACTGCATCCATTTTATTTTTCTTTTTAATTTATGCGTATGAGTGTTTCATCTACATGTATGTCTGTGTACCACATGTGTGCCTGGTGCTTGTGGAGGCTATAAGTGGGCATCTGATTTCCTGGAACTGGAGTTAAAGATGGCTGTGAGCCACTGTATGGGTACTGGGAATAGAACTGTATTTTTTGGGAGAGAATTCAGGACTCTTAACTACTGAGCCATCTCGTGGGGGGAGGTGGGGCAGTCTCCGCAAACACCAGGGCTAGCAGAGTAATGATCAGTCCCTGTGAGGCAAGAAGCAAATCCAGTTCAACATGATTCTGTTGTTGGTACAAACTTATAGAGCAATGTTTCCAACCTGGGGGTCGAACAACCCTTTCACAGGGGTCCCCTAAGACCATCGGAAAACATAGATATTTACATTATGATTCATAACAGTAGCAAAATCAATTATGAAGTAGCAATGAAAATAATTTTATGGTTGGGGTCCCCACAACATGAGGAACTACATTAAAGGGTCACAGCACCAGGAAGGCAGAGAACCCTACTCTAGAGTCTGTGACCAGGCAGTTTATCTTGGGCATATTTAAGTACAGTACAGTTTAGAAAAGCACTTCCAAGTATAACACAATCCCGTGTGCACAGTGAGGCATGATCGCCTCAGAACTCTTTTTTGAGATAGGATCTCTCCTAGCTGTCCTGGAACTCACTATATAGACCAGGGTGGCCTTGAACTTAAAGAGATACCCTGCCTCTGCACCCACCAGACTGCTGAGATTAGATTAAAGGCATGCACCACCACACCCAGTGAAACTCTTTTCCAAGTACATGTCACTTCCATGAAGATGTGCTCTATAGATAGGCTACATTTGTTAAGGTCTAGGGGAGACTCTGGTGCAATTTGGGGCATACAGGTAGTGTAGAGGTCACCTAGGCTGTTAACCACCTCCATTCCCAGCCTTCTGGGCAGAAAAGGTTATTTATCTCTGCCTTTGAAGAGACAGCCCTGAATGTCCAACATTCCTGGTTTCCCTAGTGCTTATCTGTGAATGCAAGAACTTCTGTGCTCCCAACATCTCCAGTCCCATGGCCTCTTCTTTTGGAAGAAGTTACATGGAGTGAAGGCCTGCTCTGCACCCTCAAAAAACAGCAGGAAGCTGGGTGATAGGGACATTTGGATTTAAGGCCAAAGGAGGAGCCATCAGGGGACCCAAGAACCTGTGCAGGTTGCATGTCACTGTAAGGACTGTCTTTCTGTTGTTGTGAAGAGACACCATGACTGCAGCAACTCTTATAAAGGAAACACATTTAATTGTGGTGGCAGCTTTCAGTTCAGAGGGTTAGTCCATTATCATTTTGGCAGGGAACATGGCAGCCTTCAGGGAGACATGGTGCTGGCTACATCTTGATCAGACGGTAACAGAAAATGGTCTGTCTCACTGGGTGGTATCTTGAGCATATATGAGACCTCAAAGCTCACCCCCACAGTGACACACTTCCTCCATCAAGGCCACCCCTACTCCACACTTCCTATTAGTGCCATTCCCTTTGGGGGCCATTTTCTTTCAAACCACCACAAGGGCTTATGGTGTCCCTGACCCTCTTCCTCCTTTTCTTAAGATTTCCTTAGGAAGGGCTGGAGAGATGGCTCAGAGGTTAAGAACACTTGACTGCTCTTCCAGAGGTCCTGAGTTCAATTCCCAGCAACTACATGGTGGCTCACAACCATCTATAATGGGATCAAATTCCTTCTGGTGTGCATAAAGACAGAGCATTCATTCATATATAAAATACATGAATAAAAAGTTTTTTAAAAAAGATTTCCTTAGGAATCAACTTGCAAAATGTAAAAGAGCTGATAACAGTAGTTAGTGAGCCGCCATGCCCCATTCCAGCTCCGGCAGTTACCATCCTGTGGCCAGTCTTGTTTCATCCAGAGCCCCTTATTCCCAAATTGTTTGAAAACAATCACATGATGACCTGAAGACTTGGTATGGGTCCCTAAGGACAAGCATCTTATTAAACTCAGTCCTGTGATCACTACTGTAACATGTAGCCGGCTTCCCTCCTAACTCATATGTCCTTGCCGATGATTTACTCCCATCTGAGCCATCTGCTTGTCTTCCCTATTGGGTCCTGTTTCTCCCTCTGCTTAATTAAGCTTGATCAAATTGTGCTGCAGGTACAAACCGGGCACTTCTGTGCAAATCTACAGTGGATGGGTTACAAGTAACACAGCTAAATGTGGACCACACCACGGAGAATGAGGATGAGCTCTTTCGTCTTTCCCAGCTGGGTGAGTAGAGTGGGCTCTGGGGGACCTGTGGGAACGGGACCAGCTCCTGGGCTCCCTCTGTGCCTACCTTTGTTAACTGGAGAGGGAGGTACATGCTAGAAGGACTGGGCCTGTAGCCAGGGCTGGATCTGCTGTTGATCTGCCTTGGAAACCTCCATCTGTGTGGTGAAGGTGGTGGTAACATCCTCTTCGGAGAGTTAATGAGTGTAAACTGCTTCTCAGAGGAGTACCTGACACACAGTAGGCACACATCCCTATTTCCAAGAGAGACTAAGAGAGCAGAGCTGTCCCCCGAGCCTTACCTTCCCTCCTAGCTCTGCAGACACGGCTGCCTCCTGGACTTTGGGCAGAGGCAAACAGGACTGCACTGGCTAGTGCTGCAGTTCCTGCAGGGAGAGGCCTATATTAGAGCCACTTTTCTCATTACTGTAGCGGGTACCTGACATAAGTAGCTTAAGGGAGAAAGGGCCTTTTTGACTAATGCTTTAAAGGGATACTGTCCATCATGGCAGGAAAGCATGGTGGCTGAGTCTCTACCTGTGACAGAAGGATGCTGTGACAGCCGATTATTAAATCTTAGCAAATCAGGGAGTGGCCCAGAAGCTGGTTAGCTTACACCTTCCAGAGCCCACTCTCAAGTCCTCCTCCAACTAGACCCCGTATCCAAAGGGTTCTGTAACCTCCCAGAACAACACCAGCTAGGAATTAATTGCTGAAACACATGAGGCCATGCGGACATGACACCTTCAGATCCCAGTAGGGTCTGAGTGAGGGATGTTCTGTGAATGTTGGGGCTGAGAACAGTGGGGCACGGGATTGTTGTGCTCTGTGGTACCCTGGCATCGTGTTCATTTCCTGATAGTTTGTTCTCACTCACTGTGCGTGTGGACACCGCACCACCATCCCATTTTCCTCTTCACTGTGGAGAAATGGGCCTGTTGAATTGTCTTCTCTCTGGTAGGTTTGGATGCAGGGAAGATCAAGCAGGTGGGTATCATCTGTGGCCAGGAGAGCACCAGGCGCATTGGGGATTACAAGGTCAAATATGGCTACACTGACATTGACCTGCTCAGGTAGGTGGCCATGCCTGCAGCCCTAGCCATTTGTGAGACCAGAGGACCTGGGGTCAAAACAGATCCCAGGCTGCAGCGGCAGGGGTGCTATTGCAAGTTCAGGCCCAAGGAGATACTTTCTGCTTCCAGAGAGCGGGTGTGGAGTGGGGCCTAGGCCAGCAGCAGTCTGGCCTGTGAGCTAGGCCCACAAGGGTCAAGGAAGGAGCTGACCAAGTCCAGGGCAGCAAAAGTGCCACAGAGCCTAGCAGGAGAATCCAGTGATGGCATGAACAGGAAATGACAAGACCAAAGGGCAAGGCAGAGCTGGGTGTGAGTCATCCATTTCTTTCTGGGCCGTTCATTCTGGGTGCCATCCAAGTCTCCACGGCAGTAATAGTCCTGGTGAGCTTTTGTCTTGTTTAGTGTGCTCACTCCTTATGCATGACCTCTTGTTCACCTCTTACTCGGGCCCCCTAAAACGGGTGTTGCCACTGGGCGGTGGTGGCTCACGCCTTTAATCCCAGCACTTGGCAGGCGGATCTCTGTGAGTTCAAGGCCAGCCTAGTCTACTAGAGTGAGTTCCAGGACAGCTAGGACTGTTACATAAAGAAACCCTGACTTGAAAAAAAAAAAAAAAGGATGGGTGTTGTTATTACACCTCTTACTCAGGCCATTATCCCACAGGCGTGTCCATGAGAGGAAACTGAGGCATGGAGTCATCCAGGACCCTGGCCAGTCCTAGCACTGGTGATGGACCCAGGCAGCCTGTATTTGGAGCATGAGTCCTTCACCTCTGGCTAGCTCTGGTGGAGACCTTCTCCCAGGTGCCTCTGTGGTGTTGGTCCAGCATTGTGTCACAGTCAGAAAATGTTACCAGACTTCCTGGCTCAGTTAACTCCTCCCCTCCCAGAATCTGAATATCCAGTATTTGAAAGCTTCGCCCCTAGTTTGCAGGTATCTGTTTACTTTATTGGGTAGGAGGTCTGTGACTTAAAACTCTTCAGCAAGGGTGCGTGTAGCCTTCTCTCCCAAGCCAGACCCCCCCACCCAGAGGCTACTAGTGCACCGTGTGCTTGTGTGTGTTGTGGAAGGTGAGGTGCCCCTCAAGCTTTCCTAGGGCTCTGCCCTCTGAACCACTTTATTAGCATCTAACTGACATGGAAAGGAGCAGCCCAGTGTGGTCAGGACAGTCACGTACCCCTGCTTCCATGAAGGTGTCTGCCCCTCCACACTTGCACACCTGCCTTGAGCTGCTGTCTTGCCTTGTAACAAACACTGATTCCAGACTTCCGTCCTCTCATGGTTTTGTCAAGAATGTCTTCACGGGATATATGTGCCATGGTATTATATGGGATCTTAGTTGGAATAGACACTTATCTTGGCATAGTTCAAGTTATAGCAAGAGGGCAGGTATTTATTTTTATTTCAAAATAGGCTCTTACTAGTAACCCAGACTGAGATGATCTATAGGTCATGCCTATGTTGTATTGACTTGGTGACATCATCCTCTGTCACAGCTGCCCGAGTCTGGGAATGCAGGCATTCATCACGTCAGCCGTCTGACAGGTGGGCTCTTGAAAGACAGCCTCCCAGCTGAGTGCTGCGGTGGCACAAGTTTGTCATCCAGCCCTCGACAGGTAGAGAGGCAGAACCATTAGGAGACCAAAATCATCCTTGGTACATAACTGTAAATCAGTGGAGGCTACACGAGACCTTATCAAAGAACAAGTAAATAAGTAACAGCCATTTTGATGCTCCATTCCCACCCTGCCCTGCTGCAGCCCAGGCTGTGGGTGTGGCAGGAAGCACAGCGTGGAACCCAGATCCGGCATCTGACCTTTGTCCTCATGGCCTACTGGGCTTTACTTCAGTGGCTACCCCCAGGAGACAGGCCCATTCTTCTTTTCTCTTTCCCTCTATCCCTTTTCCTTTTATCAAGTCAAATGTTTTTTTGTTGTGAGTGTAGATTCTTACCCTCAGCAGAAACTGTGCCCCCTGGGAACATTGCCACACAAAGCCTTCCCTATATTCTCTCATAGTGCTGCCAAGTCCAAACCCATCATCGCAGAGCCGGAAATCCATGGTGCACAGCCTCTGGATGGTGTGACAGGCTTCTTGGTGCTGATGTCTGAGGGACTGTACAAGGCCCTGGAGGCAGCCCATGGGCCTGGGCAGGCCAACCAGGTGAGCTGGGTAGGGCAAACAGGTGGTATAGAGCATAACAGGCTAGCCCATGGGCAGTATGCTAGTTACCTGAACCCCTGATTCTCAAGTACTTCACCAGGCATCTTTTTAGGGTTCAAAGCCAGGGCAAAAAGGGGGAGGTGGGAACTATACTGCCCCGGAGCTTCAGGAAAGGATAGTAACAGAGTCAGAAAGGACCATGACAGGGCTGAAGAGATGGTTCAGTGATGAAGAACACAAGATGATTTTCCAGAGGTCCTGAGTTCAGTCCCAGCAGCCACACCACATGGTAGCTCATAACCATCTCTAGTGAGATCTGATGCCCTCTTCTGGCATAAGGTGTACATGCAGATAGAGCATGCATATATAAAATAAATACATGTTAAAAAGAGAAAAAGAAAGGCCATGATTTGCTGCCCAGAACACTGCCAGGCTTCAGTCTCGTTCCCTTTCCCACTGAGACCTCAGGGGCTGCCTTTCCCTCCTGTGTGGCAGATTCTCCCTCTGGGGACTATGGAGAGGTCAAGGGTGAGAGGATAAAATTATCCAGCTACTGGGAGCCCCTTATTACTCTACACCTTAGAGATATAAGACAGACAGTAGCCATCAGCGTGACTTCCAGGGTCACACAGTGTTTGTGTGTTCTTGAGACTGCTCGTCAGGTGCTCTACCATTAAGTTAGAGTCACAGCCCATTTTATTTTTTGTTTCGTGACAAGCAGTTGCCTATGCTAGGCTTGAACTTGCTTTGTAACCCAGGCAGGCCTCAAACAGCATCCTCCTGCCCTAGCTTCTCAAGTAGCAAGGAATACAGGCCTGTGTATTCCACAGAACTCAGCTAGCATTTGAATGATAGCTGGCCGTACTTTGAGCTGCTGGGTGGCCAAGTTCAGATACGCCTCTCTTTGGTGTGATTCCTGCACGTGTCAGAAAGCAATCCTTTTCTTCTTTCTTTCTTTCTTTCTTTCTTTCTTTCTTTCTTTCTTTCTTTCTTTTTTTCTTTCTTTCTTTCGATGGAATCTTCCTCTGTAGCCTCAGCTAGGGTGAAACTAGTGATGTAGAGCAGGCCTTAAATTTGGAGTTCTCCTGCCTCTGCCTTCTGAGTGCTGGGGCTACAGGTATGTGCTATAGCATTCAGTTCTGCTCCCTCTTCTTTTTTTTTTTTTTAAATATTTATTTATTATGTATACAATATTCTGTCTGTGTGTATGCCTGCAGGCCAGAAGAGGGCACCATACCCCATTAAAGATGGTTGTGGTTGCTGGGAATTGAACTCAGGACCTTTGGAAGAGCAGGCAATGCTCTTAACCTCTGAGCCATCCCTCCTGCTTCCTCTTCTTTAACTGAAGCCTGTCTGTCACCTAATCCCTGTGTTCAAGGTTTCCTGCCCATTGTATTTTATCCTTCACTCCAGCAGCCTCTAGCATAGAGGGCCAGTGATTACCTCCTCGCGGAGAAGGTCTAGGGTCCTGTCTCAGGTGGTGTGGCTGGCCAGACAACAGCCAAACCTCAGTGCCACGTCCAGGTCCTTCCCCTTCCCTATCCCTTCCCAGGAGGTGACAGTCAGTCTCAGGTAGAGGACTTGAATTGGTGCTTTTGGTCTTTTTTGTTTTGTTTGTTCATTTTTGTATTTTTGAGACAAGGTCTGGAACTTGTAGTGATCCCCCTGCCTTTGCTTCCTGAGTGCTGGGGTACAAGTATACACCACCACATCTGCTGAGCTTTTGATCATTTGGGGTGTGTGTGTGGGTGTTTCCTTTCCCTTTTGGTCTTCACAGTAGATGCCCTGAGAGGCTTCTACTAGATTGAGACAGAGGCCTTGTTGGAAGGCAGCTCCTGAAGATGCCTTGTATGTGGAATAGGTGTTTTCTCCAGGGAAGAAGGCACAATCACAGCCTTTACCCCGTGTTCCTTAGCAGTCTTCTGAGTGCCCTTGCATCGGTTCTGTTATGTAATCCCACTGAGGTGACTGTTACCCATTTAGAAGCGTGGAGAGATCATAAGCTCCCACGCCTTTGCTAATCAATTACAGTTTAACTGGCAGAGACTTCCTTCACCTGCTAGACCAACGAGCCTTAAACAAGGCTCTGGAATTTCGGCCCCTTCCCTGCGTTCCTCATCAAGTTCTCCCTCCACACCCCCAGGAGATTGCAGCAATGATTGACACTGAATTTGCTAAGCAGACCTCCCTGGATGCAGTGGCCCAGGCTGTGGTAGACCGTGTAAAGCGTATCCACAGTGACACCTTTGCCAGTGGTGGGGAGCGTGCCAAGTTCTGCCCACGGCATGAAGATATGACCCTGCTGGTGCGGAACTTTGGCTACCCATTGGGTGAAATGAGCCAGCCTACACCAACCCCAGCCCCAGGTATGTACGCCATGTACTGTACAGACCAGAGCAGGTAAGAGGAGTTGTGGGCTGGAAGCAGTGCAGAGTGGCTGACAGATGAGCTCACTGCTTGGCAGGCAGGTGGAGCCTGTGGCCTAACCTTGCTCAGCACAGACGGTCAGGCTTGCAGACTCCGAGCTGCATGTCTGTCCTTAGTCCTTTTGTCTGTATGGTGAGGACATAACACTTGCCCAGGCCACCCCTAAAGTCTTGCATGAGCACACCATGTCTAATCACAAAAGCAGGTAGCAGAGGTGATAGCCGCCACCATTGATGGTGGATTTCCCTCCTAGCTTGTGCCCTACCAGGAGCGTAGCCACTTCTCACCCTCATTAGCAACCTTAACAGGAAAGGGAAAGGCTCTAGCATGAAGGGACTTGGATGAGTCAGGTGTAGGGACAGATGGTCCACCTCAGAACCTGGCACTGTGTCGGACCACTTTGGGCCAAGGAGACATTTCATTCTCTCCCTTTTTCCTCTTTAGTCCTTGAATAAAGTTGCTTGGACAGAGGTGAGACCTTCTGTATATTTCCTTTTCTGTTTTTAAACAAGCAAACCCTAGAGCTCCTGCCTCCGCATGAGTTCGCTCTCCCATGGACACCGGGTTACTGGAGTCCCTCTGGCCTGTTACTGCAACCATATTTTCATTGGATCAGCCTCAACCAGAAACAGACTACCCCCTGCATAAAGGCATCCATGCAAAGCTAGGCAGCCCTTTCCTTGAGGCCGTGCAGCATTTCATTCCCTTCCTGCTTTGATCCAGTGGGCTTCCTTGCTGGAGGGAGGTCCTACTGCTGTTCTGGAAGAGATTCTACCAAGGGACATCCACCCTGGGCCACCCCAAGGGTAGAGGGCCATGCTGGGACTTTAGAGTCCTCTTAGCTCTCACATAGTCCTTGTCACTCAAGAGTAACCTTGGGCCTACTACCCCGCCTTCCTCCAGACTGATTTCCATTTCCCTGCTCTCTTTTCTATTGCAGGGGGCCGTGTGTACCCTGTTTCTGTGCCCTACTCGAGTGCCCAGAACACCAGCAAGACCAGTGTGACGCTCTCCCTCGTCATGCCTTCTCAGGGCCAGATGGTCAATGGTGCCCACAGTGCCTCCACCCTGGACGAAGCCACTCCCACCCTCACTAAGTAAGCTGTCACATTCTAGAGACAGTCCTGGGTACCTGGAAAGAAACAGCTTGCACAACCAAGCCTAGGGCTCAGTAGGGTAGGATGAAAGGGGCCCTGAAGTCTGGGGACCCTGGGGTCTTGGGCCTCTCCAATTCCCTGCCTCTACCTCTGGAGTAAGGAGTCTCCTTAGACACAAGCAAGAAGGAGCAGTACCATTAGTTCTAACAGGTATTAAAATTGGACCTGGGGCAGATGGAGATTCAGGGCAGAGTGGACAAGGAGACCTGAGAACAGAGTGAGGCAACATTCATCCATGGGCAGCTTCTCTGGTTTTTTCTCCTGTTTTGGAACTTGTAACATAGGGTCACTGGTTTCGTGCATCTCTATTTGGGGAACATTGCCTGGCCTGTATTGGCTCCTTGGAGCTACTGCTCTATCACTGTGGTTGTCATAGCAGTCAGCTGTCTATAGCTTAAAGGGCACTGGGGATGGAAGTCATGAGAGGAAGGGCACAGTGCAGACCTGCCTGACAGGTCTATTATCCACTGGCCCCTTCATTTCTGTGACTCTGCACCCTGCTCCTACCCTACCCAGATCCAAGGGGATCTGGTTTCCACATTCCAGTCTGAACTGATGGAATAATACAGCTGCCACACCCAGCCCCTCTCCACGGATAGAGCTTAGCCGGATGTGGCCAATTAGAAGGGCTGGCAGAGAGGAGTGTCCCTGTTTGCCTCTGCCTCTGCCTCTTTAGAGGGCCTCCCTTCTGTCCCCAAATCTTTGCTGCTGCTGTTTCTGCACCCACAAATGGATGTAAGGGGCTAGTAGACATCTGGGCACCATGGGTAGCTGTGTGTTGTCCCAGCACAATCAGGGTAGCCTCTCCTACCCACCAGGCTTCCGCAGGAAACCGCCAGCTGTGTCCACAAAGCCGACCAGGCAAGACTTCATGCTTCTCTGTTTAACTCCCTGAACCTCACAGATCTACTCGCCTGACTCTGACCCTTTTTCTGTCACCTGTCAAGTGGCTCACAACCATAACTCCAGCTCCAAGGGTCTGATGCTGCCTTCTGGCTTCTATGGGCTCCCCTCCACACATATAGAAAGAGAAAAAAACCAGATGTTTGAAGACTGTTCATAGTAGATGCTAGTGCTCCAGCGCTTGGGAGAGTTAGACAAGAGGATCAAGAGTTCTGGCTGTATAGCAAGACTCTCAAAAAAAAGCAAAACAATACACTTGCCATTTTATTTATCTCTGAGAGCATCTGACCAAGCTGGCTTTTATGGGATCTTTGTCAGAGAGGCATGTTACTAAAGACCCAGTCTTGTCACTAGGGTGGCAGCTGAGGTCCCTGATGCAGCTACCCCGGACTGATTTCCTCCCCTCTTCTGCAGCCAGAGCCCCACTCTGACCCTCCAGTCCACCAACACACACACGCAGAGCAGCAGCTCCAGCTCCGACGGGGGCCTCTTCCGCTCCAGACCTGCTCACTCTCTTCCACCCGGGGAGGACGGCCGTGTTGAGCCCTATGTGGACTTTGCTGAGTTTTACCGCCTCTGGAGTGTGGACCACGGTGAGCAGAGCGTGATGACAGCTCCTTAGTCTGGCCTCAGAGTGCAGCCTTGGCACAACTTTGTGGAGGCACAGAAGGCTAGTGTCAAGGCAGGACATCTTCTTGACCTTTGCAGGTGCCATGGAACCAGTGGGCAACTAGTCATTGATGCAGCAGGTTCTGTCCTACGGCTCTGGGTGGTAGCGTGAGTGCGGACTGCATTGCTGGTCCACACAGAAGGCTGGAGGCCAGACCACAGGCATCCTTAGACAGGGCCAAGTGTGGAAGCTGCAGGTGGCTGGAAAACCATCAAGAGTGCCTCCTGACATGTTCAAAGAACAGCAAGAAGATGTCCTGTGAACCCCATCTACCACAGGACACTGCTCCCTCAAGACTGCCCTCCCTGCCTCAACCTCCCCTGCGACCTCTGCTAGTACCCCTTGCCTCTGGATGGCTATCCCCTTCCCATCTTTCAGCCTAAACTCCTAGCTCCTGAGAGCAATTGGAGTGGGTGCCTGTCTCTGGGGTCACTGGAAAAGTTTAGGAAAGCCAGGGAAGCAGTGGGGCCTGTAGCAGCCACAGGGGAGCAGGACAGGGGAGGACTAGAGAGAGCTGGCCAAGGAATGTGAGTCTCAGGCTGCAAGACAGCCAGCTGGCAGCTGACCTAACCCAAGGGGAGTTGGCTTCTCCATGGGGTGCAGATGGTGAGGGCAGGCTGAGTCAGAGAAGCAAATGCCCACCACCAGCCTTCTTCCCAGCCGGTCCTGGGGAGACTGATGGGGACTGCTGAGTGTAACAGCCTTCACACCGATGAGGATGCTGGTTGACTCTGGGCTCTGCTGAAAGGAGACTAGAAGATGGCTGTGGAGGGAAAAAGTTGAGTCTTGCCGGCCCAAAAAGGCCAAGGGCACTGAGGATGTGGCGATATTTTTGGACATGAAGGGGAAAGATGGCGTTGGTCAGGCCCTGAGTTGGACCAGTTCATAGACGTTTCCTGCCTTTAGTCAGGAGGGCTACCACATGACTGCCCCCCGCCATGCTCAGAGGAGGAAACAGGCCTTACCTGAGCCCTGCAATCAGGATTGGAGTCCAAGCTCAAATCTGTGGCCTTGTAACTGGTATTCTGCAACCCCTTCTCCACACTGTGTGCAGCTGCTGGACAGAGTGTCCAGTGTGTTTCTTGTAGGCAAAGGCCAGTTCAGAGCACTTCTTGCTCAAATTCCATTTTCTTAAAGTGAGGCTGCTCGCTCAGTGCCAAGGAGAAACTGGGTTTCCTAGCAGAGGAGAAAGAAGCCTTCCTTGCTACTCTCCACTAGAAGTCACCTGCCCTGCAGGCGAGCAGGGTTCAGCTGGTGCATGAAGACTTGGGACAAAGGAGATTCCCTCCCAGGACAGTGGTGCTGTTTGGTCTCTAGAAATAGAACCATGTTTCTGATGCAGTAAACTAAAGATGTTTGTCCTCTTGTCTGTCTCGTAACCCATAACCTATAAACACCCAGGAGGTGGCTGCCACCTGTTCTACTCAGGAGGTTTGAGAACCAAGCTTGCCAGACTGATAAGTGGCAGTGCTGGGATTTGAACTCAGGTTTCCTGGCTGTCCACACCACTGCCCGCATTCACTGAGTCTGGGTTTTGCCACAGGCCTGCTGTCTGAACTAAAGAGTGCAGTGCTGTTGTCCTCCCCAGGGAGATGGGGGTGGGGTAGGCTCGGGTCAGGGGTCAGGGGCCTTGACCCCCCTCACTGGCTGGTTGGTTTTATTTGGTTGAAGGATATCTTTAGCATGCCTCTTTCTCATCTGAGGACTTTACTCATCCCTCTTAGGATTGCCTGCCTGTAGGCTAAAAAGCTATGTCTGCTTAGGAACAAAGCTGGGCTTTGTCTACTGTGGTCACTGGGTCCTACACCCTCCCCTCTGCTGGGCAGAGGCTCTTAGCAGAGGGCTCCACTTGCAGACCTCCCTCTCAGGGTCTGCAGCCCTCCTGTCCAGCTCTGCTCTCAGGTGTCCCAAGGACATGCTATGTTCAGGGCCAGCTTTGTCTCACAGGGCTGGGGCACTGTGCTCTTAGCCTTGTGCTATCTCACCCTGGCTTTGGTTCTATTCCATGTACTATTCCATATTCTTTCTGTGGGGGAAGTATGTTCTTTCAACCCCCAAACTCCCTTGCTATGAGATGGCTTGGGGCAGACTGGAAGAGTCTGGGAGTTTTTGAACTTCAGGAGGAGTCCAGTGTTAAGACCAGAAAAACCTCTCAGCAGCTAGACAGAGCAGTGTCAGAGCCAGGTAGGCGAGTGGCCTGTGCTGGGCTAGGCTTCTCCACCCTTGGCCTCACCTTTCTTGAGGCTAGATCAGACAGGGACACTCACACTTGCAGTCCTTTATACCTTGTCCACTCCCAGAACACAGTCCCAGGCTTAACTGAAACACCTGCCTGGATCAGACCCGATGGAGTCAGGTCCTCAGTCCGAGTCAGTGTACCTGGGTGCCTAGTCAAGTCCCCATAGCGCCCTTAGGTATCAGCAGGCTTCTTGTGGCAAGGCATGGCTTCTGACTCTTCCACCAGATGCTCATGCTGACCGGGTTGCAGGCCTGCCTGGAGAGCATGCAGAGGGGCCCATCCACTGACTTCTAAGGGAAAAGAGTTACGCTCCTAGCACTCTGGATCCTCTTATCACAAGGGTTCAGCATAAATGCCAGCTCCTGGGAGAGGCCCGCTCTACCCTGCTCTGCTGCCTGCTCAGCCTTCTTATAGAAATTCACTGCTGTGCCTAGTCCTAAGGTCCATGCGCCTAGCATGTAGTGATCCCTTGCCAGGTGCTAAGCAACTAGAGCACAGGAAGGGACAGTTGTGTGACCTTGGGCAGAGCCCTGGAAATGGATCTTAGTTTTTCTGTTCACTAAGTGAGGATAGGGATAGCTTCCTAATGGGATTGTTCAACCACCATGGGCAGTCTTACAGTGAGATGTAAGTCCACTCCTGTTCTGCCATGCCACATGGGCCAGGGACTGGGACAGGTCACCAGAGTGTCAGACAAGATCTACCATGTGCCAAACTCAGATACTATGTCTAGTGGTAGCTTAGCCAGAGCTGTCACCGCACAGGTGCTGGGCCGGTACCACCTGTAGTTTCATCTAGGGGCCCAGACACAGGGCAGTGGCTTCTAAACTGAAGTCCAGATGGACGCCTTTGGCCAGGCTCCCAAATCTTTCCTATGACACAGGAATGTCACGATTCTTCCTTCTGGGTCCCTATTTGGAAACCAAACAAGAACACATCATTGCCAGTCACCCCCCCCCCAACAGGCTCAGCATGAGTATGCGCTTTGTTCCCACGCAAAGGTGACGCCAGCTCAGAGTACAGACAAGCTCTTGACATTTCCACAAGCCTGGGTGGCCTCATCGAGGACAGACTGCCTGGCAGCCAGCTTTGAGCACTATTGACCCCACCGGCTGGGCCCATTTTTGCCCTTGGAGACTGCCTGAACTAGCTTTCTCTTTGACTTAGTCTGTAGGGGCCTGGAGCAGGAATGGGACTTACAACCTGCATCTCTTCCCCCTCCCGCCATGATGAAGCTCCTGTAGGTGTCGCTTCAGCCTGTGGTCCAGTGCTGAGCTCAGGAACCTTCATGGCTCCATCCCCCTGCCTCCTAGCACCTGCTGTGTGAGTCATTTGTCAGCCTGCTGGTCCCTCCAAGCCCCGAGTTCTGCACCACACATCTCAGCAGCCTAGGACCAACTGGGAAGTATTTAAGAAATGTCAGATGATGGGGATGGAGAGATTGTTCAGCAGTTAAGAGCATTGGCTACTCAGTTACCTCATGGTAGGCCACAACCGTCTAAATCCAGTCCCGGGGAATCCAGCACACTTTCCTGACCTTCTTGGACACTAGGCGTATGCCTGATGCACAGATACGAGTGCTGATAAAAGCACCCCACACACAGCTATTTTCTTTAAAAGCCAGGCTTGGTGGAGCATGCCTTTAGTACCAGAACTCAGGAGGCAGAGACAGTATCTTAGTTCGAGGCTAGCCTGGTGTACATAATGAGTTTCAGGATAACCAGAGCTGTAGAGAAAGACCCTGTCTCACCCTCCTCCCCACCCCACATCCACCCGGTGTCAGGTGAGGGCTGGGGGCGTGGCTCAACATTAGTGCTCACAGCTCTTCCAGAGTCAAGTTCAGTTCCCAACACCTACATGAGACAGCTCATAACTGCCTGTAATGCCAGCTTTGGGAAGTCCAGTGCCCTTTCCTGGCTTCTCAAGGGGCTACCCTCCCCCACATATAAATAAACTTTTTAAAATAAATACTAAAAATAAATGTCAGGTAGCCAGGTATCGTGGCACATGACTTTAATCCCAGCACTCAGGAGACTGAAGCAGGCAGATCTCTTGAGCTCGTGCCAGCCTGGTCTACTTAGTGAGCTCAAGGCCAACCAAGGCTATGTAGAGACCAGAACAAAAACCAAAGTGACAGTGATAGACAAAAACATGAGCCAACTTCCCCAAACATGGCTTCTGGAAGTATCTACAGAAAACTGTCCCAACCCCAACCAGTGTTTTGGGCTTGGTGACAAATTAGATGTTTCATGATTTATTCAGATTATTTTCACATTTGCCTACTAATTTGTGTATATGTGTGGATGTGTAGATGCCACAGCACACACGTGGAGGTCAGAGGACAGCTTGTGTGAGTCAGTGGGTCCTGGGGGTTAAACTCAGGTTGTCAGGCTGTGCAGCAAGCACCCTTACCTGCCGAGCCATCTCTGCGACCTCCCACAAAACAGACAAACAAAAAAGGTCTCCTTATCAGGTAAATTGATGGGCCAAGATGAACATTATAGGTTAGCAGAACACACCGCCTCACCGCCTTTAACACCCTACCTCTCCCCCCACCCACATCTGCCTATGAGGGTGGCCCCAGTGATCTCAAATGCCAGTTGCTGTGTTCCAGGTGCCTGCTGGGAGCTTGCCATGCCTAACTCAGGTCAAAGCTGGGGCAAGGGATCCGGAGGCCATTCAGGCTGCTATCAGAAGACTACCTCCAGCTGGCTGTAGATTTTGGAAAGAGTTGTCTGGGAGGCGGAGCATTAGCAGGTGCATACCAGCTGGTATTAGCTGGGGAGAGGCTTACACTGTTGGCCCCAGCCTGGCTGTACACAACCAAGTCCTTTGGCAACCAAGAGGGGGTGGCTGTTAAAAATATGGTTTCCTGGCTCTACTTGGCATCTGCAAAGCAAGCAGAGAGAGGAGCCAGCTAGATCCGTGACATCTGTCTGCAGGTGCATAAAAGGGCTGGGCAGGGAGGTGCCTGCCTTCCTTTCCACCATCTTGGCTTGGTGCTAGATGCCCCTGGGTGATCTGGGTAATGCCTGTGAACCTCACAGATCACCATCTTATCTCTAAAGGCAAGTTAAGGGCCAGATATAGGCATGGCAATACACCCCTGGAATCCTAGGCATCTAGCTGAGGCACAGGATCCCAGATTTGAGACCACCTTAAGTTATATAGTGAAACCCTGAGTGAAATAAAAATAGCTAGGGACATAGCTTTAGTGGCTAGTATAGCATGCACCAAGTCCCGAGCTCAAACCTCACTCAGCATCTCATAAAACAGCACCAAGAAGACGGAGCTAGGAGGATCACAATGTCGAGATTGTCTTTGGCTGTACATCAAGTTCAAGGCTAGCCCGGCCTCTAGGAGACTTAATAAATAGGGCCAATGAGACGGTTCAGCAGGTAGAGGTGCCTGCTGCCAAGTCTGATGACCTAAGCTTGATCCCTGGGACCCACACAGTGAAAGAAGGAACCAACCTTGGCTAGGTTGTCCCCAGATCTCCACGTGCCTCCCCAGCACACAAAAGAGATTAAATAAAAAAAAAGAGAGATTAAATAAAAGGACTGGAGATAGAGTTCAGTGGTAGAGTACTTGTCTACTGTGTCTGCTGCTTGCAGGGTTCGATCCCAGGTGCCAATAAATAAACAAACAAATGAAACATGCTTGTTGAGCCAGGTATGTGGCACACGACTTTAATCCCAGAGAGTTCCAGGACAGCAAAGACTTACACAGAAACCCTCTCTGGAAAAGACAAACAAAACTAAATGCTTGTGAGTGTTCACCTTCCTCATTGAGCCCCTCCTCTGTAGAAATCTGGGTTCACAGTCGTCAGCCCAGATGTTTTAGAGTTCTTCAAACGGGATCCTGATGAGGGGGTGGAAGACAGGCAAGGAATAGGGCCACTCCCTTGCTGCATAGTGCCCATTCTCTGGGTTTTATGCACTCCTGTGAACTCCAGGTTCCCCCATCAGGGCCAAGAAAGTTCTCATGGATGTTGGTATCTAGGGAAGGTGTCACCCCGCCCTGCTCTAGCTGGGTTCTCTCTCTCTCTCTTTGGTTTTTTCCAGACAACGTTTCTCTGTAGCTTTGGTGCCTGTCCTGGAACTAGCTCTTGTAGAGCAGGCTGGCCTCAAACTCACAGAGATCTGCGTGCCTCTGCCTCCCGAGTGCTGGGATTAAAGGTGTGTGCCACCACCACCCGGCTTTCTAGCTGGGCTCTTAATAGTTGCCTTGTAGGCAACATCAGAGATGAGGAGCAACCTGGATGAGAAGCAGCCTAACTCACCTTCTTCTCCCTTGGAACACAAAGATGGGGTGCAAGGACAGCACAGAACCACAGTGAACCAGGCTCCACTGGGACACTTTGTCCCTCAGCCTCAACCTCCTCTTGTAGGGTTGCACCCTATGCCTCTGGAGAGGCAAGCCTTGCAAGGCTTTGTAATGCGTGGAATAGGACAGAAGCAATGTCTTTGTTTATGTTCAGGCTTGGCACATAGTAGCATCCTGTCACTGCAACTGTAGCCCTTGTTGCAACTTCCATGGGAAGTGTGCAACTGGTTCAGTCCTAGGGAGGTTTTGTTGGTTTGTTTTCTTGAAACAGAGTCTCAATATGATACACAAATCCTGCCTCCCACCTCCCAAGAGCTGGGGATGTAAGTGAAACCAACCCCCTGGCTTTATTGTTTCTCATTGGCTGGCCTGGAACTCACTCTGTAGACCAGGCTGGCCTCTGCCTCCTGAGTGCTGGGAATAAAGGCGTGGGCCACCTTGTGGGCTGTTTGTTTTTGCCCCACCCCACCCCCATCTCAGGTAGTCCATGTTGGCCTTGAATTCAGTAGGTAGCCTAGTGAATTCATTAAGCCTAATGCATTCATTAAGGCGGCCTTAAATGCCTCATCTCTCTTTCTCTCTCCTGTGTTGATTCTATACCACTGCCACCTGCCACCATGCCCAGATTTTTGTTTTGATTTGTTTGTTTGTTTTTTTCTGAGACAGTTTCACACTGTGTGCCCAGGATAGCCTAGAACACTTGTTGATCCTCCTGCCTCAGCCTCCAAAGTGCTGGGATCACAAGTGGATTCTACCATGCCTAGCCCTGGAGAAATGTTTTAAAACTCAAACCACCCAAAGTTCAGGAGCCTGGTGACTTTGATGAGGGTGGGTCAGGAACAAGGGAGAATGACTTAGGAGCCAGTATCTGCTGTGCCTAGTAGAGCAGTGACAGGAAGAGGCCATCAGCTGGTGGGATAGGACTGTTGACTCTTCTCTATGGCACAGCAAGTGGCCATATGTCTGATAGAAATGGCTCCTATTGCTAGAGCTCATCCCGGGCCAGCCTGAGTTTGGCTCAGCATGCTGGCACCTCAGTACCCTCAACCATCTCCCCAGTAGCAGGATGACCACATGCCTTCATTTCTCTCCAGAGAAAACAGTCACCTGAGACCTGGGGCCAAGAAAGTTCTGAGTCTGGGGACTCAGACCTGGGAATGTTCTGGTCACTCTCACTTCAGTATGAGTGATCAGATAAAGTCACAGCCAGCCCAGGTTCTGGGAGGAACTGGGAGAGGTGTGGCCTACAGGAGGAACCCTTTTCTACTCACGGTCCCAGCTGACAACTTCCTCATGGTAGACGTGAGAGCCAGCAGTACCTTGCTGGGTGGGACAGGCAAGATAAGCTGGCCAGGCCCTGGCAAATCAAAGGCTCTGGACCCCTGCAAGCTCTGCCCTTCTCCATGATCCCAGCTACCCTGCTTGCTGTCACCTTTGAAGGGCCCAGTGAGGAAGGAGGCCAGGCCTGCTCCTGCTTCTATCATTTCTCAGGCTAGTGAGATGGCCCCGCAGGTAAAGGCACTGGTTGCCAAGCTGATGACTGTTGGATCCCTGAGAACCACATGGTAGAAGGAGAGAACTGATTTCTGTAAATTGCCTTCTGACCTACACACACTCAAACAAAATTAATAACGTGGAATTAAAAAGACTATTTCAGCTGGAAGGTGGTGGCCCACGCCTTTAATCCCAGCATTCAGAGGCAGAGGTAGGAGGATCTCTGTGAGTTCGAGGCCAGCCTGGCCTATGGAGCAAGTTCCAGGACAGGTTCCAAAGCTACACAGAGAAACCCTGTCTCAGGAAAACAAAAACAAAAATCACAACTATTTCAGGGAGCACCAGCTGCTCCCCTTGCAGAGGACCCAGGTTTGGTTCCCACCACTCAAATGGCAGCTCACAACCAGCCGTAACTCCAGTTCCAGAAGATCTGGTTGCTTCTGGCCTCCATGAGTGCTGCGTGAGTGTAGAGCGCTTCCATACATGCAGACAAAACATCCATACACATAGAAATGTACAGTATGTTAGGGGTTCGAGAGATGTCTCAGCGGCTAGGGAGCATGTACTGTTCTTTCAGAGAACATGAGTTTGGTTCTCATAGCTCACATCAGATGACTCACTGCCTGTAATCCAACTCCAGGGAGATCCAATGCCTCTGGCCTTAAATGCATGTACTCACATGCACATACTCACATACAGATTTATATATCATTAGACATTTAGAAAAGTAAGTAGCGACATCAATTTCAGCACATGTTTGAGATCAGTAGGGGTGTGTGACAGTTTTTCTCCCTCCACCATGTGGGGCTCAGGGATTGAACTCCAGTCTTTAGGACATTCCAACAAATGTCTTTGTTAGAATAGGTATGACCTTGTTGGAGGGAGTGTGTCACTGTGGGGTGGACTTTGAGGTCTCCTATGCTCAAGCTATGCCCAGTGCAGATCGAGATGTAGAACTCTCAGCTCCTTTTCTAGCACCATGTCTGCCTGCATGCCTATAAGCCAGCCCCAATTAAATATTTTCCTTTATAAGAGTTGCTATTATTGAGACCGGAGAGATGGCTCAGAGGGGAAGAGCACTGGCTGCTCTTTCAGAGGTCCCCAGTTCAATTCCCAGCAACCATGTGGTGGCTCACAACCATCTGTAATGAGATCTGGTTCTCTTTTCTGGCCTGCAGGCAATGCAGGCAGACAGAATATTGTATACATAATAAATAAATAAATAAACTTTAAGAAAAGAGTTGCCATCATCATGGTGTCTCTTCACGGCAATAGAAAACCTAACACATACTCCTATAAAGCCATCTTGCCAGCCCCCAGTTCATTTCCATACTCATAATTCTAGACCATCATGTGGCTGAGATTGACTCATTTTGATTTCTTATTTTGTTTGTTCATTTGAGGTAAATTTGCATATACCCCAGGCTGACCTCAAAATCCCTGTGTACGTAAGGATGTCTCCTGACCCCCCTGCCTCCACCGCCCTAGTGCTGACATTACTGGTGGATCCCCTGCCTCCACCACCCTAGTGCTGACATTACTGGTGTTGCACCACTGCTCGCATTTGTTGTTTGCGGACATGTTTTCTCACTTTGCAGCCTAGGCTGGTCTGGAATTTGAGATTTTGCCTCTGTCTTCAGAGTGTCTTCAGAATTACAGGCATGCTTAGCTGGGCTTGGTGCTGAGAATGAAACCTTGCGCACACTAACCAGGCACTCTTGTTGAACTACACCTCAACCTCTAGCTGAGGGTGTTTGTTGTTGTTGTTTTGTTTTTATTTTCATTATTATTATTACCACAATTGTTGCTGGGCATGACAGCTCATACCTGTCATCCTAGGAGAATTGAAACTCCAAGGTCATCCTGAACTTAATAGCGGGTTCCACACCAGCCTGAGCTGTACAGAAACCCTGTCTCAAAACAAAACAGAGCAAAAGCAGAGTTGTTTGGGAGCCGTTAAGCCTTTCCAGGTGCCAAGCAATACACTGCCACAGTAGCAGGTGGCTATCCAGAAATGCCTGGCCGGGCCATGCTGACCAGGGACAGGTCAATTGTGTGTCTGCACCATCAGGCTACATTGGTAGAGAGGCTAGGGTGGAAAGGTCTAGAAACCTTATTACGGGGGTGCTAGAGAACCTCGGAGAAAAGGAAAGGATTTTGCCAAAGTACCAAGGGAAGAACCAGATATGCTTTGACCAGCCCCAGGCAACTGGTTCTAGAAATTTTAGTGTACAGAACCACTTCATACCCACTGAGGTGACTAGAGCTGGTTTTTGAGAGTGAGCTCCACATGACAGGAGATGTGGCAAGCAAAGCTACATAGGCTGGGACCCACGGAGGTGACCCCAAGGTCCCCACTAAGTTTACAGGTGTGAGGTCAATGTGCAATCAGACTGTGCATGTGTTTTTTTAATATTTATTTATTATGTATACAATATTCTGTCCACATGTGTGCCTGCATGGTTGCTGGGAATTGAACTCAGGACCTTTGGAAGAGCAGGCAATGCTCTTAACCGCTGAGCCATCTTCCAGCCCCTGTGCTTGTGGTTTTTTTTTTTTGTTGTTGTTGTTGTTGTTGTTTTTCGAGACAAGGTTTCTCTCTGGCTTTGGAACTAGCTCTTGTAGACCAGGCTGGTCTCGAACTCACAGAGATCTGCCTGCCTCTGTCTCCCGAGTGCTGGGATTAAAGGCGTGCGCCACCACTGCCCGGCTGTTTTTTGGTTTTTTTTTTGTTTTTTTTTTTAAGATTTATTTATTTATGTATACAGTGTCCTGCCTGCATGCCAGAAGAGGGCACCAGATCTGATTATAGATGGTGTGAGACACCATGTAGTTGCTGGGAATTGAACTCAGGACCTCTGGAAGAGCAGTCAGTGTGCTCTTAACCGCTGAGCCATCTCTCCAGGTGCATGTGTTAAATTAAAGGCCATTCTACCAGCCAGTCCAGGTAGACAGTAGGTCCTGTGGCCTTTTTGTAGACAATCTTGGATTTCGTGGATAAATTCTGCTGCTTTTCTAGCTCTATCCTCTATCTTGGCTCCAGATACATGGCCCAGACCCTTGACCAGGACTAAAGCAGCATATAATAGCATATGTGTTTCATAATGTAAATATAATGGCATATTATATTTCTGCTCATCAAATGGGTCAGAGAAGTTTCTGAACTATGCAAGCCACTGCTGAGCCCATCCATGGTTTTCAGACTCAGATAAATAAAGACAGAGTGTGGATATTTCTGAGGTTGCCTTCAGGCCCAGCCCAGCCATCCTCCCTGAGATACCTGACTACTGGGTGAAACTCGGCATAGTGATCAAAAGGACGGATTGAACTGGCCAGCCCAGCTGCTGAAGCTGAGAGCTGGTAGCCAGGCCCCAAGTCAGCATCCTGAGCCTGTGTCCCCACCTCTGAGTCATGGGGCCCCTTCTGTGAAGCAGGCATTGCTATGAATACAGGAGGGACATAGAGGCAGAAGAGGGACTCTGGTAACTCTGTACCACTCCTGTCAGGGCCTCATGCCTGGTTCCCAGCCCCTCCCTCTCTGTGGTGATCTTGTGGAATGCTGTGGTGTGGGTTTTTGGGGAGTGCCCAGTAGGGGTTTGTGGACTCAAGGGTATGTCCTGCTCATGTGGTATTTGTGTATGAAGGCTATGTGACTACGAGACAAATTGAATGTGTGACACTAGTGGGGAGAGAGACAGTGGGTGCAGCTTGGGACAGGTGGGGGCTGGGTCTCTGGGTGTCTGCAGAGGGAACACAGCAATGGGTGTGCCTGCATTTCTCCAAGGGTGTTGGGGCCAAGAAGCAGCTAGGTGGGGACATTGGTGTGACTCAATCTACTCCCCACAGTCATCTGACCTCCTGATAAGGCAACTGTTGGGTCTGTAGGAGAGGTTACATTGCGCAGTGGTTTTCCAAAGACACTCAGCATCTGGGGCTTTCTCAGAGCTCCACAGGTCATGTCCCCCATCTCCTGGCTGTGGCTTGCACCGCACCGTGAACCCTCTGCCTTTGCTTATGGTATTCCTCAACCTGGATGCTGTTCTCTTCCAATGCTGTGTTTCCACATTCACCCTGACCTCCAAGGCCAGGCTGAGCTGCTGCCCAGCAACCGTTGCTTTTCTGCTTTCCCTTGTCTCTTCTGCTCTCAGGGACCCAGGTTTTCCTGTTGACAGGAGGCTCATTCATCCTGTCACTTGATAATCTGGGGTCCAGGGCTGGCCTGTAGTGTTCTCTCTGGAACTGACCTGGTGACTAAAGTCCTAAATCTGGATCTGGTTGGGATCCTGGCTCTACAACTCAAACATCGCGTCAGTCTCTTCTTGCCTCGCATGTCTCCAAATGGGGGTCTTGGGCTATGCAGGAGGGCACAGGGCTAGGGTACCCTGGTTGGGATTGGAGATCGAGCAGTGGCCTGAGTTTTGTGGGGTAAGAAGGATGCTGCCACCCTAGGTCACACGCTGGCAGCACATGACAAGCCTGGTCCACCGGGGGGTACTTTCCAGCACAGAGGCCTCCTTTACCAGGGGGCTTTTCTCTGGCCTCTCACCTGATACTAGCTCCCCACAGACCCTTCTGTGGTGAGGCATGCCTCAGAAAGCAGACACAGAAGCCAGGGAGGGTGCCTAGGGCTCCTGGCCATTTGGCAGTGTTTGAGGAGTTCCTGCTGTATATGTGCCAGGCTGTGCTGGGTGCAAGCAACATCAGCAAAGATCCCTGCCCTCCCAGCAGGCAGACAAGTGAACACAGTGAATTATCTGCTATGTTTGCAGGTGAAAAGTCCATGGAGGGGGAGGAGAAGTGGGAGGGGAGGGGAGGAGGCAGAGGGAGGGAGACAAGAAGGAGAAGGGTGGACAAAGGGCCCAAGGAGGCTATGCTTGGCAGAATGATGGAAACTTGGGGTAGGAACAGAGGCTGAATAGGAGCCCCTGGCACCACAGGGAGGATGGGCCTAGGATGGTCCCTGGGATGCTGAAGAACCTAGGATTCCTAAATCTGGACTCACTCCTAAGAATCTGACAATAGTCTTGAGCCCTTTCCTAAGAACACGTACACTGAGCATGCCCATGTCCACACACCTAGTGTGTGTGTGTGTGTATATATCACAGGCCTAAGTCACTCCCACGTGCTCATGCAGATGCTCACATATCCTTACAAGCACACATGCTTCTGAGAATTCTAGAATATTCCTGAATACCTTGCCATAATGGATCCCTGTCTATCCATTGCCCTGGTTTGACCAGAGTGGAAACAGGCTTGCAGAGTCACCCTGGTAGGAACTTTCTAAATGAAACATGGGCTAGCTCTTTGGAAGCAAGATAGCCCAAGCCCTCAGGGCCTTCAGAAATTTGGCTTCTCTGGCCTGGAGAAGAATGAGTAGGAAACCCCTCACCTGGAGACCTGAAGGCCAGGTGAGATGATCCAAGGAGGGGAATGCAGCTGCCTAGCAGGAAGAGCCAATGCTGGGCTAACAGACCCAGCAATTGTTCCCGTAGCCAAATCAGCTCCAGAAAGAAAGCAGCAGCCTAAGCTGTAAGGTGACACCATGCAACATGCTAGGGGCAGGATAATCTTGTATCTGGGCGGCTCCTAACTCCAGCTCCCACAGCCTTCAAGTCTTACCAGTCAGTCCCCAGAGGAGGGGGCAGGGAGGACGACCACCTACCAAGCCCCTCCCTGCCCACACACAGGAAGTGACTGGAGGGGGAGCCAGATGCTGCTGATGTCAGTGGGGTGATGGATGCAAACATCCTACTCTACAGATGAAGAAACTCATGTGGAGGCCAAGGGTGCACAGTGGGGCAGGACTGAACCGAAGTTTTAGTAAGCCCATATTTCCTGCCCCCAGCTGCCGAGTGGGACTGCCTTGCTGGGGGGAAGGAACCGAAAGGTGACTGGGGAAAGGAAACTAGAGGCTGCCTCTCTCTCATCCCTGCCAGCTCCAGGGGAGGTGGGCTCCTCCTCCCACCAGACCTAGGCTGAGAGGAGGAGGGGCGTGTGCTGTCCTGGGCTGTACCAAGCCCTGGTTGAATGTGGCCAAGGAAGTCCCTTGCTGTCTCTGAAGGGCTGGGGAAGTCCATACTCACCACTCTGTTCCAACAGACTGTGAGAGAAACACTGAGAAACGGAGGTGGACTTTGGTATGACCCTAACCAAGGCAGCTCCCCCTCCCTCCCAGAGGCCTCCCAAGAAGCTTGGGAATCTGGAAAAGGCAGGAAAACAAAGACTCACGGGTGGTGGTGGGGGGGACAAAGTGCAAACAGCAGGTCTCCAGAAGTTTCCAGAAGTGGCCAACTCTGGGCAGGGCAAGGCAGAGCCGTCTCTTGTTATCCATATAGCTGCCCTGGGTGGTTCTGGGAGGAGAGCATACTTCTCACTGCACTCTGAAAGCTGACGCTGAAGGCTCAGGACAGGCAAATGTGAGTGTTTTGCATTATATTGAAATCAAAGGCCATGGAAGTTGTGTGTGGAATATAGCTCAGTGGAAGGGTGCCTGCCTGGCATATGGGAGGCCCTGGGTTCCATTCACAGCACCACAATAAATAGATAAGTAGACAGACAGACAGACAGACAGATAATCCAGCCAGACAGTGGTGGCACATGTCTTTAATTCTAGCACTGGGGCGGCAGAGGCAGGCCCATCTCTGAGTTTGAGGCCAGTCTTATCTACAGAGAGAATTCCAGGACAGTCAGGGCTACACAGAGAAACCCTGTCTCGAAAAGCAAAAAACAACAACAAAAATAGATAATCCAAGGGATGTCAAGCTATAGGGGTGGTGCATTGTTTTTTAGGTCACAGTAAAATGCCTCAGACCAAGTGTCACAAAGACTCGTGCTGTCACTTCCGGAAGATCTGAGATCAATTCCCTAGACCCACGTCTGGCAGCTCATAACAGCCAGTAACTCCAGTTCCAGGGGGTCTGAAGCCCTCTTCTGGTCCTGAGGGCACTTGCATATACACCCAGCATGCACACACTCACACGTAAACATAAATAAAAATAAATATTTAAAGAAAGAAGAGATGGAATTGAAGAGAAGGCTCAGTAAAGAACATTTATTATTCCTGCGAAAGACCTGGGTTTGAGTCCCAGCACCCACATGGTGGCTCACAACCATCTGTAACTCCAGTTCCAGGGGACCCAATGCCCTTTTCTGACCTCTGAGAGGACTCCACCCTTAAAAGGAAACAACTTATCATAAAGTTGATACTTACAGGGAACTTAAGAGGGGAGGAGTCATGGGTGGGCTTCCTTTTCAATGAAAATTACCATCTGGAAACAACCTTTTAATAATCTTCCAGTTTACACTGTATGCCACAATAATCTATTCAATTAAAGTCATCCAGAAATTAAGAGACATGGGACTGGGGATGTAACTCAGGGGGCAGAACACTTGTCTGCCATGTGTGAAGCTCTGAGTTAGCTCTCTAGCGCCACAGAAAACCACACATGGTGGCCAAACGTCTGTGAGCATAGTGAGGTGTAGGCCAGAGGAGCAGGAGCTCTTGTTCATTCTTGGGTATACACTGACTTCAGACCAGCCAGGGATACCAGAGACCTCATCTTAGAAACACAAAATGACAAAAGCCTGGGAAATTCGAGGGTAGCTCAGCTTGTGGGCACTTACCATGAAAACCTGACAACCTGAGTTTGATTCCCAGATCCCACAGTGGAAGGAAAGAAGCAGCTCTCCAAAGGTGACCTCTGACCTGGGCATAAAAACGGTCTCTTGAGCCAGTGCACACATACCAATAATAACAAAAGATTTTGTTTTGTTTTGTTTGTTTGTTTTTCAAGACGGGGTTTCTCTGTGTAACAGTCCTGGCTGGAACTCACTTTTGTAGACAAGGCTGGCCTCGAACTCACAGAGCTCTGTCTGCCTCTGCTATAACAAGTTTTTAAAGACTGTTTTATCACTAGGAAATTAAAAGGGCCCTCCTTCCTACCTGGAAGTGAGTTTGCCCTACAAGCATGAATTTGTCTTGGGTTCTTAAAACATAAAGTCACAGCTGGGCAGTGGTGGTGCACACTTTTAATTCCAGCTCTCTGGAGGTAGAGGCAGGCAGATCTCTATGAGTTCAAAGCCAGCCTGATCTACAGAGTGAATTCCAGGACAGCCAGAGCTGCTACACAGAGAAACCCTGTCTTGAAAAACAATAACAACAACAACAAAAAATAGCTTTACATAATAATAATAAGAAAATTGAGGGTGAAGAGATGGCTTAGCAGTTAAGAGCACTTGTTGCTCTTGCAGAGGACATACTGGGTTCAGTTCCAGCACCCTAATGACAGCTTACAGCCATGTATAACTTCAGTTCCAGGGGATTTTACACCCTCTTTTGAACTCCGTGGGCACCAGTCAGAGATGCAGACAAAACACACATATAAAATAAATATACCTTTTAAGAAGTTATGAATAAGACAACTAATAATTAGGGGCTATCTCAAGATGACTCAGCAGTTAAGAGCACCAGCTGCTCTTCCAGAGGACCTGGGTTTGATTCCTAGCACCGACATGACAGCGCACAACCATCTGTAACTGTGTTTGTTCTAAGGGATCCAGTGGGTACTAATGTAGATACTGCACATACATGCGGGCAAAACACCCACACATGACATAATTGTTAAAAAGACATTAAAAAAAAAAAGAAAGGAAAGAAAGGACATAAATCACTTTGGTGGTGGCATGAGCCTGCAAAGTTAGCAACTTGGGAGATGAGCCTGAAAAGTTACCAACTTGGGAGACTGAGGCAGGATGATCATAAATTAAGAGACCAACTTTGGCCAGGCAGTGAGACCTGTCAAAATAAACTAAATAAGTAGTAAAAAGGCACATTGTTGCTCCAGACTTGTAGAGCACAGAGTCTTGGGGAACAGAACTTGTCTTCAGAAGAAAGAATCTACCACAAGCCAGGTATGGTGACCCATGCATTTTGTACCAGCACTTGGGGGTGGGCAGCAGAGGCAGGTGGATACCTGAGTTCGAGGCTAGCCTGATCTACAGAGAGTTCCAGGACAGTCAGGGCTACACAGAGAAACCCTGTCTTGAGAAACCTAAATAAGTAAATAGGTAATAGTCTACCATGGGTGGCAGGAATGCTAGAGACTGCCCATCGTGAGCATCCTGAGAAAGGGAGGGACCGAGAGTGGGGGAAACCTCCAAGCCTGGGGGGAACCTCAGATCCAGCACATTGCCATCACCTTTACCATGACCCTTTGGGCCTCACCTGGAGAGGGTATCATGGGTGGCTTTGTGCATACCCATTGATGAAGCAGGGACAGAAGGATGGAGGCCAGTGTACAGAGGCCAGAGCAAGACACAAACCAGCATGGACACTGTGGCGACCCTGTCTTGTACACTTCCTACCAGGCCTCTGCATAGGGCCACAGCGGTATGTACACTTAGTCATAGTGGTCAGGTCCATGTGTACACCACCACACAGGAGGCCTGTGCCCCTAGCCACAGTTCACCATCACACCACAGCGCGAATCTATCTACGCGTCCATGCACACACAGGGGCCGACCTGCCACTCGCTGCAGAACACAGACACACAGGTCCACGCACACGCAGAGCCGGACACGGACTCTGGCCAGCCCCACCTCACACCGCACACACACCCATCACAGGACGCCAGGGCCGTGGGCCGGCGCACGCACGGTCACAGGCAGGGCACGCGCACACTCGCGCATCCGATCGCTGCACACACGCGAGGCGCGGGGAGGCGGCGTGAGCCCGCGGTCCAGGCGCCCCCGGCCCCGAGCGCGAGGAGCCCAGCTGGAGGGGGAGGGGACGCGGCCGCGCGGGGGCGGGGCGGGGGCCGGCGGGAGCGGGCACCTCCAGCGCAGCGCTCGGCCTCGCCGCCGCGCCCCCGCCGCCGCCCCGGGGTGCAGTCAAGCGGCCTCGCGGGGCTCGCGGGACCGGGTGGAGGTGGGGTGGGGGGCGGGGATCGGGCCGGGCCGGAGCCGCACTGCCTGCGATGCCGGGCGCCCGCTGCAGCCACCGCCGCCGGAGCCCGGGATGGGGCGAGGAGAGGCTGCGGCGGACGCCAGCATCTCCCCGCCTGGGGCCCCGGGGGCCGCGGAGCCGCCGCCGCCGCTGCTGCTGCCGCCGCTGCTAAGACCCAGCGGGCGATGGGTGAGTTGACCCTGCAGCCAGGGAGCCGCGTCGCAACCCTGCATCCCCCGCGCCCCAGGCCTCGCCTCCGGATCCCCACCACCGCCCCCCGCGAGCGTCCCGCAACCCCGGGGCGGGGGCCTGGACCTGAGGAGGGGCGGGATGTGTCGGGGGGGCTGCTTAGCCGGCGCCCCCTGCCCCCACCCTCCTGCTCTCCGCAGCTCTCCCTGGCCGCAGGGCAGAGCCTGGCGCGGCCACCCCTCTCCCCCTGACTGGACTGGGGATGGGGTGGGGGGCGTCCCAAGGCGCGGGGCTCCAGCCATGCTTTGTGCACCGCGCTCTCCCTTCCACCTCCGGCGCGGCTTGGGACTGGGGGCGCGAGGCCTCAGTTCTTGCTTTCCCCACCCCCGACCCTGGGTTGCTGCGGTGGCTGGCCGAGGCCCAGGCGCGGTCCGGGGTGCTGGGCGGGTGCGGGGGCTGTGACTACAGCTGCCTTAGTGGGGAGCAGGCAAAAGCAAACGGTGAGAGAGCTTCCCCCCCCCCGCGCCTTTTACTGGGGAGGGGGACTCCCTCTCTTTGCACTGCACTGCCCAGGGCGGAGGAGGGCTCCTGACTGGGGGAGGGCGCTATAAATATCTGCAAATAGTTCTGGAGCCGGTGGTGGGGAGGGGAGCTTGCTTGGTTGTGCTTGTTGCGGGGGGGGGGGTGCCTGAGCTGGGGCGCAGCAAGCAGAGGTGCTGTGCCTCAGTCCGCTCTGATGGCCTGAGATCTGATGATACTCCCTACCCTACAGAACAACCCAGAAGGGGGATGAAGGCAGGAGCGTTTTCCTACTGGGATTCTTCTATGGTCCTCTATCATCCCTGGGATGGGATACACTTTCATAGGGGATTGGCTTGTTACCTGGAGGGACACAGTTATTAAAGGTCCAGGCACTGAGCCAAGCATGAGGATGGCAGGGAGAGCAAGAAAAGGCTCTCTCCCTCCCTCCAGGAGCTGGCAACTCCAGAGTTAGTGCTGCCCAATGCTAAGAAGATAGGCAGGGGTCCTGGGAAAGTTAGAGAGAGGGGCTCTCTGCCCTAGGGAGACAGCACCTACTGGAAAAGAGGAGGGGAAGGTCGGAGAGTTCCCAGGACTGGAGAACTAGCAAGAGCAAGGGCCTAGAGGTGTGAATCCCTGGTGTGATGAGAGATGGGGTGCAGGATAGTGGGAACTGGACCACCATGAGAAATGAGCTAGAGAGTGGGAGGGACTGGAGAGGGGAAGGCAAGGCTTCAGGACAGGAGGGCCAGATGGAGAAGAGGTGGAAGGTCACACCAGGGAGCTGGTACTGGCTCTCGAGGGCCACAGCAAATGCCTCAGCTGCCTCCTTAGAGAATCTGGGCGTCCTGTGCTCAGGGCTACTCATTGCCTCACTATCAGTTAGCCCTTCTGCTGTAATAGCTGCCTCACTTCAGGAAGTCCGTATTCTGAGCCTCAGTTTCCATCTCTGTTGAGTGGAGAGACTCCCCCCCCCACACACACACACCAGGATTTTGGAGAAGATTGAAAGTGACGAGGCGTGTAGGATGCCTGGCACCTGAACCGTACTGGGAAATCGCTGGCTGCTGCGTTGGTATTATTACCTGTAAAATGAGGCCATCTTATGCCAGCTGGCCGTGAGGCCAGTTTCATGGGGAGGACAGGCTGTGCTGAGGATCATGGGAGGACCGATGTGGAAGGAAGGGAGAGCCGAGGGCTTGCTGGGATTCTGGGAGGAGGTGGGTGGTGAGGAATGACTGGCAGGCAGGTGGGATAGTCTTCTGGTCCCTCTGGGTACTCCCACTGTGCACCTCTTCTCCCAAGAGACTTGAGGTGTATCGACTGCTCTGTTCCTTGAGTGCAAATGATCTTTGTTCCCCATACTGTATGATTCTTCTTCCTCAAGCCAGCTCTAACTTTCCACATGCAGACCCAGGCTTCCTTCTAGAAGTTTCTTCAGACCAAGAAACGTGTTCAAGGGAGGGGTAGGGATGAGAGATAGGCTTTCTTAGATTAACATCTAACTGGGCATTAGGTCCCACTGGGCACCTTCCATCTGCCCAGTCCTGTGCTGGCTGTCTGGAATCCAGGCATAATAACTCTCGATCCAGCGGCCAGGTTCAGATCCTGGCTCTGCCACTTCTTGATTTGTGACTATATCTCTGACCTCAGCTTCCCTGTCTCTAAAATGGGACAATTGCATATGTTATTATTTGAGCAGCTTAGTATGATTTCTGCTGGGCATTTCTGTCCTCTTAGAGTGAGCCTTGGAAGCTGTGCAGCCTGTTCCAGCACATTGGTTGTGCATGATCCTGTGGTCAGGGGCCTGCCTTTCTGTGTCATCTCTCAGGCAGGGGAGATGGGTATGCTGACATCTGGCTGTCTGGTAAAATAAAACCCCTGGTGACGAGTGTTGGTGTAAATCTCCCCAGCCCTGGTTTACAGGAGCTCTGAATGGGAGGTGGCACACAACCATCTTCAACATCTAGGCAGACATTCAGGAGGTGTCTAATAATGACGGTTGATGAAAGAGAAGAGGACCCAGGGGCTGTTGATGAGCTGACCCTGATGAGCTGCCGGGCAGTGCCGTAGGTGATAGCTTTACCAGAGGCATTGGCCAGGCCTCTGGGAGGGGGCAGAAGTCCACCCTAAAGAACCTGATCTGCAATGGAAAAGTAGATGCAGGGCAAAGAGATTAGGGACACTTTCCAGAGACCACCCTCCCCTACCAGTCACTGAGCCTGCCTCTCTTCTGTTCTAACTTCACTCACTCACAAGGGTTCCCTTCAATCTTGGCCTGGCCACACTCTTTTTTTTTTTTGTTTTGTTTTGTTTCGTTTCGTTTTACAAATAGGTCCGTCTGAACCCCCCCCCCCACTCAAGCCTAAGAGCTTAGAGATGAGCTTCAAACAGCTCAGCTTTCATCCCTTACCACCCCTTCCTGCCCACCAGCAGCTTCCACATGCATCTTCCTCCCAGTGCCGACTCTCAGCCTCAGTCAGGTCAGCCCCTCCCCACTGCTGATGCCGGTGTCCACAGATGCGCACATCTTTTCATGGAAGTTTGTATGAACTGTGAAGTACTCATGTTGGTGTGTATGCATGTATGCATACATGTAAAGACTATGCTTAACATTGTGTATCTTCCCCAGCAACCCCACTTTATTTCATTTTAATATTTAAAAGTTTTGGGCTGGAGAGATGGCTCAGTGGTTAAGAGCACTGGCTGCTCTTTCAGAGGTCCTGAGTTCAATTCCCAGCAACCACATGGTGGCTCACAGCCATCTATAATAAGATCTGGTGCTCTCTTCTGGCCTGCAGGCACACATGGAAGGAATGTTGTATACATAATAAATAAATAAATCTTAAAAAAAATATTTAAAAGTTTTATTGCTGGGAAGTAGTGGTGCACACCTTTAATCCTGGCACTCAGGAGGCAGAGGCAGGCTGATCTCTGTCTGTTCAAGGCCAGCCTGGTCTGGAGAGCAAGACCAGAACTGACTGTCTTGCTCTCTAGACCCACACAGACACAGAGAAACCCTTCTCGGAAAAACCAATAAATAAATAAATAAAATAAAAGTTTTACTTTATGTGTAATGCCTACATCTATGTCTGTGCACCATATGTGTGCCTGTTGCTCCCAGAGGCCAGCAGAAAGCATTAGATCCCCAGGAACTGGGATTACAGATGTTTGTGAGCTGCCATGTGAGTGCTGGGAACCAAACAGCAGTCAATGTTCTTAACTGCTGAACCCGTTACCCCAACCCCAGCCAACTTATCTTTTGAGATAAAGTTTCTCCTTGAACTTGGAGTTACTGACTTGCCACAGACATCCCTGCCTCCCTAGCGCTAGGTTTACAGCGGTGTGCATGCTCAGTGTGTTTCTGTTTTTGTTTGTTTGTCTATTTTTTTTATAATGTGGGTCCTAGGTATTGAACTGGTCCTCATACTGACATGGCAATTACTTTACTAAGGAAGCCACCTCCTCAGCCCCTGGCCATGGAAATGTTAATAACATATATATACGGTGTACTTAGCAACCCATATTAGGAGTATCACAAAAGTCCCCTATGCAGAGGGGGACAGTGAGGTACAACTTTTTGTTCCCGTTGATTCGCCCTAGTTCTCATTGCTTGAGCCTCACAGTGTCAGGAAAACCTGTGTGAGTCCTGGTTCTGCCATCAATCTACAGAGCAGGTGCCTTTTGCCTTGACATGTTTGCGTTTCTGTGTGTGGATTCTTTCCAGTTTTACTTCTGAGTACATGTCTGTATATCTGTAAATGTGTGTGCAGGTGTCCGAGGAGGTCAGCGGAAGGTGTCAGGTTCCCTGAAGCTGGAGTAACAGGCATTTATGAGCTGCTTGATGTGGCTGCTGGGAACTAAACTTGAGTCTCTAGAAGAGCAGTCAGTGCTCCTAACCACTGAGCCATCTCTCCAGTCTTGCTTTTTTGAGCCAGGGTTTCTCTGTGTAGCTTTGGAGCTTGTCCTGGAACTCGTTCTGTAGACCAGGCTGCCCTTGAACTCACAGAGATCCACCTGCCTCTGTGTCCCAAGTGCTGGACTGCCCATCTTGTTATGTGTCTCAGTAGTCCGTCACCAATAAATATACCGAGGCAGCCTTTGGTAAATGTGATAAAAGTGAATGAACAAATGAATACATAAATGAACGGTTCTTGGCCCGGTCCTCAGTGTTCTGACCTTCTCTCTCCATTCTGCATCCCCATGGAGAAAACCCACCTCCCAGAGGGCAGCTTCACCGTATAGAGAGGTGGTCACAGGAACCCTGTTTGGTAGGAGTTATTGTCCCCATTCCTCAGAAGGAGACAAGGGTGGGGTTTGATTGTCCACGACCTCTCCTGTGGTCTAGCGTGGTGCGGAAATGGGGCCCCTCAGTCTTGTCCGTATCTAGAAAGTTTACAGGATCCCAGAATAATCTTGCTTGAGCTACCTCAAGCGGCAGTGCCTCTGCCGGCTCACTTGTTTCCATCGGTTCCACAGACATAAAACTGAAGCAATCGAGACCATTCGCATACCCTACTCGCTCACTTGTTTCATGAACTGAGAGGGTAAATGTCACCAAAGTTTGGTCCCCGCCAAAGTGGAATCCTCAGTGAGGGGGAAGAAAGCCTGGACAGCCTGTGTAGCCTTCCTGGCTGTCCTGTCTCTCCCAGCGTAGAACTTTCCAAAAGCAGCAGCAGAACTGAGGGGTTTAAATGGGCATCTTGGACTCAGGGTTTCTGGCTGGCAGAGACCCCCCAGATGAGTGGCCACCTCGCTGTCCTCCCAGCTGTACCTCCCAGTTAATGACTTGCTCCTGTTCATGGGATGCTTCCCCACTGCCTAAGAGCCAGGTGCTTCACATGCGTGTTCAGTGTGACAGCGGCCATAATGCCTGGGCGTAGGCATGAGTGTTATTCCCATGGGGCAGTATGGGATGCCCAGAATGGAGGCTCCCAGCCAGGAAGTGGTAGGATTTGGGCTGCGTTCCATTTGTAGGGACCGTTTGTCTAGTTCCCTGTCTGAGTCCTCTTGATCTTCCAGACCTGTCCCTTCTCTCCCTGTGGGTTCCCAAGGGACTGCACGAACCTTCCCCAAAAGGGTGAGCCTCCGAGCCTTCAGGCTACTCTCCCTCTGGCGCTTACGTTTGCTTGAAGTGCTCCACGTCTGTGTGTGGGGAACATACTTCCCAGGCCCTACCTGGCCGTTTATTAGAGCTCCTCTATGGCAGAGCTGGGAACCCACAAAAGAATGTAGCGGTGGGGCATGGTGGTGAGGATGTTTTAATCCCAGCACTCAGAAGGCGGATCTCAGTGAGCTCCAGGCTAGCCTGGTCTACACAGCAAGTGTCAGGCTAGCCAAGGTTGCATACATAGTAAGACCCTCTCCAAAAGCAAACAAAATGAAAGTTTGATTACACTCAGCGTGCGTGCGTGCGTGCGTGCGTGCGTGCGTGTGTGTGTGTGTGTGTGTACGACAGAGGACATTTGGGGTCAGTTCTCTCCTACTATGTGGGTTCTGGGGACTGAACTCAGGTCATCAGACTCAGTGACAGATGCCTTTATCTACTGAGCTGTCTTGCTGGCCCTATCTAAAACTTTTGTTTCTAGGGATAGAAATCAGGGCTGCGTTTGCTAGGTAAGCGCCCTACCATTAAGCTACCTACTGGGCCACAGAGCTTTAAAAATGCTGTCCTGAAGATTGGAGGGCCCTGACTCTCAAGAACCACTGCTTGGCCCCATGAAGTCCAGGTCGCCTCACGATTTCTCTGGCCCTCTTGCTCGTTCTTGGCCTCTGTTCCCAGTCACCTCAGCCTTCATTCACCGTGTGGAGAAGGACAAGACTTCATTCACCGTGTGGAGAAGGACAAGACTTCATTCACCGTGCTATGTTTGGACCTTCTTGCCTCTGTGGAGGCTGATTCTGACCTGGGCTGATCCCCGAGCTTGCCTTACTGCGGGCAGATCCCGGTGGTCAGCGCATTGTGGCAACTGAATGGTGATGGCCACAACGAAAGGGCCACAAGGAGAAGTGCAGAGGACGGAGGGGCTGGCACTGGGCCTCACAGGCGGAAGGCATTCAATAAGTATTCCTTAAACATTTATTGAATGTGATTGCAAGGACAGCCAGTGAGGGCCATTTCCGGAAAGGATACAACATGACTGGCATGGGTAAAAGATCTAGAAGGTGTTCTTGACCGCAGCCCAGTGAGGAGGTTTGTAGAGTTGTCTCCTGTCTCCAGCTCGGACCTAGCCCCCCCCGCCCCCCAAGAATACAGTGGGCAGATGATAATAAAACAACATGGGATTTAAATGAAACAGATTTAATTCTCAGTGGGATGCCAGCCAAGAGTGGATACAGCTCTGAGAATGGACAGCTCGAAGCTCTCAAAGGCCTCAGGTCGCCAACCGCGCCAAGAGCAGCTTTGGAAGACTCCCAGAAGGGCAGGTCTTTGAGGTTATGGGTAGTCTCCACACCTGGAAGCTGAAAACTGCCTCTTGTTAGTCGCAGACAACCGGAGTCTCGGGGTGGGGTTTGGATAAGAACGGCACCCATAGGCTCATATATCTGAATGCTTAGTCACCAGGGAGTGGCACTATTTGAGAAGGATTAGGAGGGGTGACCTTGTTGGAAGAAGTGTGTCACTGAGGTGGTTGAGGTTTGAAACTTCGAGGTTTCAAAAACCCAAGCCAGGCCCAGTCCTACTCTCTCTTCCTGCTGCCTGTGGACCAGGATGTAGAACTCTGAGCTATTTTTGCAGCACCGTGTCTGCCTGTGTGCCACCATTCTCCCCAGCATGATGATAATGGGCCAAATTACCCCTGAAACTGTAAGCAAATCTCCAACTAAATGCTTTTTTTGGGGGGGGGTTGAGGCAGGATTTTTTTCTGTAGCTCTGGCTATCCTGGAACTTGCTATGCAGACCAGGCTGGCCTCAAACTCAAGAGATCTGCTTGCCTCTTCTTCTTTAGTGCTGGGATTAAAGGCATGCACCAGCATCCCCAGCTTTAATGCTGGCTTTTGTAATGGTCGCCTTGGTCATAGTGGCTCTTCACAGTGATAGAAGAATGATAGAAGACCTTCAAGATAGTAGAGTCTGTCAGTCTTCAGTAGCCTTAGGTTGAGTCTGGAGGCTGTCTGGAGCCAACTCCCCACCTGAGGTTTAAAAATAATTCTCTCGGGGCTGGAGAGATGGCTCAGAGGTTAAGAGCACTGATTGTTCTTCCAGAGGTCCTGAGTTCAATTCCCAGCAGCCACATGGTGGCTCACAACCATCTGTAATGAAATCTGGTGCCCTCTTCTGGCCTGCATGCATATATGCAGACAGAATGCTGTAAACTAAATAAATAAATCTTAAAAAAAAATTCTTTCTTCTTCTGTGGAATGCTAATGTAGTCTTTAGGAAGCCCAAATTTACAGATCACTATCTGCGTTCCCTTGGTTTAATGTATGGCATGCAAATAGGTTGAAAATAGGATCAGGGCTGGAGAGATGACTCAGGGGTTAAGCGCACTGGTTGTTCTTCCAGAGGTCCTGAGTTCAATTCCCAGCAGCCACATGGTGGCTCACAACCATCTGTAATGAGTTCTCGTGTCCTCTTCTGACATGCAGGCATACATGCAGGCAGAACACTGTATACATAATAAATAAATAAATGAATAAATAAATACTTTTTAAAAAGAGAAAGAAAAATAGGATCAATCAGGGAGAAGCAATTAAGTTTGATGGTGGAGGCATATGAATTCGAGGCCAGCTTGGTCTACAAAGCAAGTTCCAGGACAGCCAGGACTGTTTAACAGAGAAACCCTGACTTGAAAAACGGAAGGAAAAAAAAACCCAAAGATTTCAGGGCTCAAGCCAGCCTGGTCACTGACAGACTTGTCATAATAGACCTCCATATGGGCTAGGACCTACCACTAATACAAAGTATTGTGAATCTGAATGGTTATAACTCATCTGTAGTTCTAACAGGACCAAGATACTAGAGTTTTATTTTTTACTTACTGATTAATTTGTTTATACAGTCTTACACTGTAGCCAGGCTGGTCTGGAAATGACTATGTAGCTCAGGTTGGCTTCATACCAATCCCAATCTTCCTGCCTCAGCTTCCTTGTTCTGGAATTTAGAGGTGTGGGCTAACATGCCCACTTCTGGGCTCTCTTTTTCTTTTGTAGTACTGGGTGTGGAGCTTGGGGCCTTGTTTGTGTGAGGCAAGTACGTTGGTATCAGAGCTGTATTTATTTGTCTTTATTATTCATTCTTTTTTTTACTGACCAATCAGTGTTATTTAAAATATAATTGACAGAATACAGACAATTGTCCCACACCACTTCCCCCTCTTTTTTTTTTAAATAACAAGAACTCTGAATCTAATATTCTTTGTTTAACTTTTCTCCTGACCATTAGCCATAACAACTTGTAGCCAACATTCTAGACAAAGGAAAATATCCATAGTCCATTTTTTGGGAATGTGGGCGTAGTTCTCCAGGCTACTTCCTGCTGGTTGGGGGCATTGATAATCTTTTATTTTTTTATTTTTTATTTTTTTAGATTTATTTATTTATTATGTACACAGTGTTCTGTCTGTATGTATGCTTGCTGGCCAGAAGAGGGCACCAGATCTCATTACAGATGGCTGTGAGCCACCATGTGGTTGCTGGGAATTGAACTCAGAACCTCTGGAAGAGCAGTCAGTCCTCTTAACCTCTGAGTCATCTCTCCAGCCCCAGGTGCTGATAATCTTACCATTTTTTTTAGATTTATTTTTGAAAGTTTTTTTCTTTCTTAGATTTATTTATTTTATATGTATGAGTGTTTTGTTTGCATGCATGTGTATTATGTGTTTGCCTAGTGTCCATGGAGGTCAGATGCACCAAACCCAGGTCTTCTGCAAGAACAAGTGCTCTTACCCATTGAACCATCTCTCCAGTCCCTATATTTTATAGATACATATATTTGGATTTTTGAGACAGGGTTTCTCTGTGTAGCCCTGGCCATCCTAGAACTCACTCATTGGCCAGGCCGGCCTCAAACTGAGAGATCTACCTCCCTCTGTCTCCCAAGCCCTGGGCCTAAAGGATTAAAGGCTTCCATCGCAACGTCTGGCTTCTTTTTTAATTATTTGTATGCATGAGTATTTGTAGACATGAGTGCAAGTGTCTGACAAGGTCAGAAAGGGGGGTTGGGCTCCTAGGAGCTGGAGTTTTAGGTGTTTATGAACTGTTTGATGTGTGTGCTGTGAACAGCATGGGTTCCCAACTGCAGCACCGTGTCTCGGGCCATCATTGTGTGTCTTTCTGAGCTGTGTCGCTGTAGGACCTCTGGAGTCCCAGGCAGTGGTGCCAGGATAGTTGTCATGTTGCTGCGTAGAAACTGAGTCTCCAGCTAGAGCAGTCACAAACAGGGAGAGGTCCTGCAGCATGGGCCGTGAGCATGCTATTCTTCTTGCTGCTTCAAAGCATTCCACAGTGGGTAGGAAGGGACAGCTCCGCTTCCTGACTTGTCACGGCCTGCATTCAGTCCCCCGCCGTACTGCATGTTCCCAGAATGTGAGCTGGAATACGACTGGCGTGGAAGAGGTCATGAAGAGGTCACGGGAGCTGAACAGGAGGTTACAGTTTTGTAGAATGACCAAAGGACTCTGTGATGGGGTGCAGCCGTGGGTGGAAAGTGCACTCCAGAGGTCACACCTCCATGCCAGGGACTCTAGAAAGCAGGCGTCCAAGAGCCTGGTGTTTTGTACCCACAGCTGGGGAGAAAGTGACAGAAACCGTGGTGTCCAGGCATGTGCTTCAGAGACTAGTGGTGTGCCTATTGTTCTTGGGGTGCGTGCACTCATCTCAGAAATTCAGGAGCTGAGGCCAGGTAGTGGTGGCGCATGCCCTTAGTCTCAGCACGCAGGAGGTAGAGGTGGTGGATTTTTTTAGTTCAAGGCCAGCCTGGTCTACCTAGAGTGTTCCAGGATAGCCAGGGCTGTTACACAGATAGAGAAACCCTGTCTCAAGAAAAAAAAAATCCCAGGAGCTGGTTTTCCCTGCTGGCTTTTGTCCCTTTGTCCATCCCATCTCTTTTCGGTATCCTTTGTCCATTTGTCGTTGAGGCTCCTACAGGGGCAACAAGGATGGGCCTCTATCGCCCAAGGCTTTGGTCTGTCTGGCCCGTGGGATAGGTGGGACACACGTGCTAAGAACATTGTGCAGTGAGGAGCCTGGTGGAAACACTGTTGGAGCAAATAAGAGGATTGGCCAGAACTGGAGGTTGGAGGGCCAGCAACAAGGCTCATCTTGTGGTCCCATGTGTCCCCGTGGCAAAAGGAGAGAGCAATGGGACAGACTTTCTGGCTCAGCTTCTGAAAGGACAGGAAGAGTGAAGTGGAGTCCAGGGTGGCCTTGAACTTGCTATGTGACTTTGGACTCCTGATCCTCCTGCCTCTACCTCTCACAGTTACTGGGGTATGTAAGCACTTGTATGCCTGCCTTTTAGTACTCATGGAATCTTCCAGGTGAGAAAGTTAAATAATTGATGGGGCAAGAATTAGCTGGGTGGTGGCCCCTAAAACCCTTCTTTGGTAGCCCTGAGTTTTGTAAAAATAAATAAATAAGTATTAAAAAAAATCTATCTGTCTGTCTTTCTTTCTATCTATTTATTTGGTTTTTTGAGACAGGGTTTCTCTGTGTAACAGTCCTGGCTGTCCTGGAACTAGCTATTGTAGACCAGGCTGGCCTCAAACTCACAGAAAGATGCCTGCTTCTGCCTCCCAAGTGCTGAGATCAAAGGCGTGTGCCACCACCACTCAGCAAGATTTACTTATTTTAAATTATCTGTATGTAGGTGAGACCAGAAGAGGGTGTCAGATTGCCCAGGAGAGGGAGTTACAGGCCATTGTGAGTTGCCCAGGATGGATTCTGAGAACTAAACTTGGCTCCTCTGCAAGATCAGTATGTGCTCTCAACTGCTGAGCTATCTCTCCAGCTCCATCATTCCCTTTGATGATGGATGGCCTCTTGTGTCCTGAGAGGAGACAGTTAGAGTCTAACCCATTCTATTGCAGAAGGGTCCAATCTGCCTCTGCTGTGGCGTGACTGCCCCTTAGTCCTTGCGGACAGTCAGAAATACCCTCCTGTAATATTGAGTCACTCTAGTGTCCTGGGTCTGCCCTATCATCCTTAGAGGCTCTGACAGCTTGGGAAACTACTTAGCTGTAGTTTTTATTCGTTGGACTAGAAAGTGTGTGTGGAATTGGCACCGTATCTGCAAGAACACCCCTTGTTAGATTCTACACAGCTGTCTACCAGACAGGCCTGCCTCTCAGGAGAGCCCCAGGCAGAGAGCAGAGCTGGGCTGAATGGCCTAGAGTATTTGGGAAGGAGGAAGAAGAGTGCCTGCAGGCTGCAGGAAGCTCAGAACGTAGTGAGGCCCAGGGCCTGCAGCTATCACTTGCTCTGTAGGGACTGTGTTCATCCTGATGTTCAGGTTCCTAGACACGGGAGCACTGCAGGCCTATCACCAGCTCTGTCCTCCCAGTTCGAGACTATTCTTTCACACAATGGCAGCAGCAGTGTGGACGCAGTGAGGAGCATTCTAAGACTCCTGGTCTAGCCATTCCTCCTGATTTTCCACACTCTTCATCAGCCAGCAGAATAACAATCCACGAGAGGCAAGAAGGAAATTCAGTTCAACCTGAATTAGTTAGCTGGGCTGGTTCAAACTTTTAGACTTTGACACTGGGCAGTTTATTATAGTCATATTTAAGTATAGTACAAGTCGGAACAAAGTTTCCTGGTTAATGGTTTCCTTGTGCTCAAGGAGGCACAGTTACATTGAAACTTAACTCAAAGTGCATGTCACTTCTTCTAAGATGGGTTCTAGAGATGGGCTACAAGGCCTCGAGAGGGATGTGCTATAGTCTTGGTCATGCAGATAGTGTAGAGGTCTCCAGTCCTGCTTGTGGGAGTTTGATATGGCCTGGCCATAAAGATATTGTAAATCCCCAGGTTATTAGTACCTCTGTCCCCAGCCTTCTAAGTGAAAGCAGATTATATATTCTCCCCATTAAAACTTCCTGTTTTCTTTAGTGCTTATCTGAAGGCAAAGACTTTTATGTTCCCCACACCCAATGGCTCCTCCCAGCCCTATGTGGCTCACGCTGTACACCGAAGGCTAAAGTCTTTCCTTTTGTCTCCCCTCTACCCCACTGTCCCTCATTCTGGAAGAGAACCATAGAGAAGCCACTTCTCCAGGGGCTCAGGAGCCTGAGGTGGCATGGCAGGCAACTCTAGGACCTTGGTTGTTTTTCTGAGCTGCAAACCAGACCTGAGAGCCCTACGATACTGCCAGAAACTTCATGTGTGTGGCTTTGAAGAGGGCCATTTATTTACTCAACAGACTGCGGTTCTTTACTTCCCCTCTGTGCTGCTTGTGTTTGGAGTGGGGGCCACAGGTCATGGGACAGCACAGCAGGCTAGATGCCCCAGCTCTAGCAGGCAGGCCAAACTGTGGGACAGGTGTGAGGAGGGAGATTACCTGGGAATCTACAGCCTCCCACCATGTTTGCACTTTATCCAAAAGGCACTGGGTCCAAGAAGGATAAGAGTGGACTTCCTGTAGTCCTGACTCCCTCAGAGAAGCTGTCCCTCTGACAACTGTCGTTGTCATGGTGTCTGCTGATTGCCGATCAAGGGTCAAAGATTAGTGTCAGCCTGACTGGTTCCTGGAGACCTGGTTAGAAGTCCCTCAGAGAGTCCTGGGTGAGTACTTGAATAAGAAAAAGAAAAGGAAGACATGGCTGTTCCTTGGTGTGGTGGAGGAGAAGGTTTGTTGTAGATATGAGGAAGACCCTGGCCAGAGGCATCTGGGAGAGCGCAGACTGAACACGACCAGCAAGACTGAGAAGGGTATGTGAGGAGAAGCAGGGATGGGGAGAGGAAGAGAGAAGAACCTGGAACCTTGGCCAAATGGGCCAAAAAAAAGGCTTGTAACCAAAATGGCTGGGTTAATATGGAAGAGCCTCTGGGGAAGGGCAGCTGAGCCCCTGGGCTGGAGAAGTTTAAGGTAGGGGATGAGGTCTACCAGCCAGGGGGACCCTGTAACAGGTAGAGATTGAGAGATGCTGGGAGAATTTGGCAGCCAGTGCTCAAGGTTTTTGCCTGGGTTTGTTTTGGAATTCCCTGTGGGCCATGGGACAGAGGAGGGGTGATAGTCAAGGAGGTTGGTTGTTGAATGGAAGGGACTGAGGACCTAGCGTGTGTGGCCGCCTGGTTAGTCATCTCACTGAGTGGTCCTAGAAGAAAAGATAGCAGGTCATAAAGAAGTTGTTCAAGCCTCCTTTGGTGCTAGGCATGGGTCATAGGTTATCTGCTTCTTTGTCAGAATAACCCTTCCAAAGCGCTTTGCAGCTTGCTCACAGAGGTTAAGCCCGCCTCCTGGAGCCAGGCTGAGTGCCCCACAGCCATGCCCACTTCCTTCTTGATGCTGGGCCCAGGTCACTCTGTCAGCTCTGCAGCTTGCTCCCCCATAGCCCAGCTGGTAGTCAGGCTCCTGCCACTTGCCTGCCATACCGATGGGCCTGTGCCCATGGGAACGTCTGCTATGACACCTGTCCCTCGGCCTGTGCATTGCCTCCCCCACCTACATTACAAGGACAATGTTAGGAACAAAGCTGCCTTGCAAGGGGCTTGACTCCATTAGCAGAGAGGTCATGAGAGGACCGTGGAGGGGTACAGAGCGCCCCCTCCCTCCTCCAGCCCTCTGGGCTAGAGATGAAGCTAAAGTGGCCCCTTTGTACATTGTTCTTGAAGGTCTGGAGCCTGGTGGGAGGGGCTGGCAGTGCTGGGACAAGACTGCTGATCTCAGCAGTGGGGGTGGAGGGGATTTTCTGGAAAGGGGGAAGGTGATGGAATTTTCTCGGCGCTGAAGTCAGGGAGGGTGTTCCATCAGGGTTGAGCACTTAGTGTCTGGGCCTGTCCCCTGAGCACCCTGAGCAGAGAGCACTTGTCACTGTGGATGTGAGCCCTTTCCCCAGGGTTCTTTGGGTCTTTGGACTGCTCAGTTCCAGGCCTGAGCAGCTGTTTTACTGCTCAGCCAAGCTGTGTGATGGGGGGGGGGTGGGGAGCAGAAGTGACCCTTCTTTCCTGTGGTTGACATTCCTGAAGGCAGGGAGACATAAACAAGGGCTAGCACCTCCCTCAAGGATGAACCGTAGGGTTGAGAGCTGGAGAGAGAGAGAGTTGTTGGGGTCAGGGCTCAGGAAGCCCTGGGCCAGCAACAACAGAGAGGCCTGCCAGCGCTCAGAGGTCTGAGGGCGGGGTGCTCCAGGTGGCAGCCCCAGCTTCCAGGCTGGAGTTTATCCTGGGGAGGCAGGGTAGGGAAGAGGAAGGCGAACTTGGTGAAGACATGGGAGCCAGCTTGGCAGGATCTGTGGACAACCAGAGCAGACTAGGTTTCAATCTGGGTGTGGTGTGCCATGACCAATGGGGACAGATAGGGGCATTGTAAGAGACCCTTGGTTGCTAGAAAGGCAGTGGGAAGCCAGTGAGTAGGGCTTTGGGGTTGCAGAAGAGGGATCAAGTATCCTAGAAGGCACAGATGGGGTGAGGCTACTTGTAGAGGGAGTACTGAGCCCATCCCAGGAACTAGTAAGGCAGGTCTTTGTCATGGGTGTCATCCCATCTAGTCCCCGTGAAGGGAGAGGGTGGCTGGTTTTCCTGTGCAGACAGGAACTCTAAGGCTCAGTATATTAGGCAACCTGTCTAGGATCACTTGGTGGTGGGGGTGGAGAAGGGCCAGAATTTGACTCCAGACTCTTTCAGTTCAGACTGCAGGATGCCTCAGAGGGCCAAGCTTCCCCCCGCACCAACACCATTGCAGGGTCCAGAAGGTTTCTTTTTGCCTCTTTTCAACTCTATCCCCTCTGGCCTTGGCCTCTGTAAACTGAGACGTGCCCACTCTATTTCTTTTTTCAAGACAGGGTTTCTCTGTGAAGCAGTCCTAAATGTCCTAGAACTCACTTTGTAGACCAGGCTGGCCTCAAACTCACAGAGATCCGCCTGCCTCTCCCTCCCAAGTGCTAGGATTAAAGGCTTGTGCCTCCACCACCCAGCCTGAATCACCCATTCTTATAACACTACCCAATTTCAACCTAAAGATGCCCCTTCCCCGACTGTGCTGGGGCATTACTAAGGCAGTGTTCATTCCACAGCTGTGGAAAACAGTGCCTGGCAGAGCTGGCCTTGGCGTGACCCTTAAATTAGCCTGTTCTCTCTCATTTCCTACTGCTGATGGGACAGGGCCACCTTTCTGGGTGTGTAGCTGGTGGGTAGCAGGGAGTTGAGGGGCAGGAGCCCAGCCCCTGTCAGATTCATCCCCCACTGGCCCCTGGGTTCCTGAAGATGTTCATCAGTAGGTGGAGTGGGATGTCGCTCAGTGAGTGTTGGCGGTTACAAGCTTCCACAGGATCTCAGAGGAGCCAGGTTCACTTTCCTCTGATTGAAGCTCTTAGTAATTGCTTGCTCTCACCAATGCCCAGTCCCTCTCTGGCCTTTTCTGTTTTGAATGCCCAACACTGCCCCTCTCCTCTGCTCCTTTTCAGCCTCTCATCTACAGGGTACTTCTTGGCTCCATGTCGCCTTCCTGCTGAGGGGCCATGGGCAGCTGGACCAGTACATGCCATGTCATCTGGTGGATGGAGATGCTGACATACAGCGGCCAGGGCAGCCTGCTTGTGGGTGTCCTGTTTGTTCATTGGTTTGCAGGATGTTTATTGCACTCGTGATCACCATGTGTCAGCTGTTGTTTTTTTTGGGGGTGGGGGACAGGACTTGGTGGTTACAGTCTGCTGGGAGGGTCAAGGGTGAGGCCACCAAGCCATCTAACTGGAAGTCTGGGGCCTTTGAGTGGGCTGGACTTGGGGACTGCCTCAGAGAGGCAGAGGCTATACCGAGGTGTAGAAGTGAGGAAAGAATCCTCCACGAGTGGAGAGTTGTTTGCAGTGTCCGGCTAAGGAATGGTGGCCCCTTCTCCTGCAGTGTGAGTGCTCACGGCCCTGCCCAGCTGCCTTCTAAGCCAGGCCTGACTTGTGTCCACCACAGAGGATAAGGGATGAGTGCTGGGCCAAAGTGGGACTCCTAGGGTATGTAGTGGTTTCTTGGGGAGCTCCTCTAGGCTTCTAAAGTCTCATCTATGGCCAACTACAGCTCTCGGTTCTTCTATAGAAGGAGAGATTCTATTCCATTCTCCACCCTGGGGCTGTGGTCACGGGGCTGCTTTTAAAGGAGGCAGAATGGCTTCTTGCCCCGGGTTTGTCATCCTGGTTCCCTCTGCACAGAGACTTTGATCCAAACTAGCACTTGCAGGTTAAAGGCTGGAGGATAGAAGAGTTCAGAGGCACCCTTGACTATAACAAGTGTGAGACCAGCCAGGGCCAAATGAGACCATGTCTCAATATGCGTCCTGACAGAGAGGCAGAAAAGCAGAGAGCTTGCTTGCATGCTATACACATCTGCCCATTTTTATCTTCGGGCCTGAGAATACCCCCTAGGGATAGGGAATAGTCTTCTGGGTGCTCTGCCCCGAGAATAGAATGAAGTCAGAGGAGGTAGTTCTGTGGTTAGTTACCTGTACTTGGTCCTAACAGCTCCAATAAGGGAAATTGCAGATATTCCCTGCCCTGCCCAGCACCTGACTTCTCGGGAAGAGTAGGGCTGCTCCTCCAGCTACCTGGTTACCTATTTTACAAACGAGGAGACCTGAGGCCTGGGAGTGAGGTGCTCATCTGGGATGAGCTGGGATTAGGAAGCCAGTCCAGGTAAACAGTTGTACTGGCATTGGACCTGGCTGAGATTAGCTCGTAGTCACGGAATTGATGTCTGGTTTGGCCTGGGGTGCCAAGGAAGGAGTCGAATGCTATAAAAGCCAGAATCTAGGACTGGACTGGGGGCCTCTAGACAGGGATCATGTGGTGGAAGGGTGGGCAGTGATGGCCCATAGGGACCCAGGCAGTGATGGCCCGTAAGGACCCAGGCAGTAACCCTATACATGTGGAGTGGTGTGGGGACACATAGGCCTTCTTAGGGTAGGGTCAGATAGCCACGAGAAGGGCCAGGGCTTATCCTTTGAGTCTGCTTCAGCCTCTCACCTGTAGTAGTAGTGAGTGGCTGGAATCAGGATGTAATAGAAAGCAACAAGAGCTTCTCTGAGCCGACCTGGGGCGGGGTGTGCCTCCAGGGGGTATCTCTGGGTGGTCTCAGGAAAGGCCCTCATATTCCCCACAATTGCAGGTCACTGGAGAGCTGTTGGCATAGGTTTGGGTCAGGCAAGCAAACATTAACCCCTGAGTAGCCAGTTCTTTAGCCTCGGAGCCCTCCTTAACTGGCCTGAGTTCCCAGTCATCAGGGCTGGGGTGAAATACAGAGGGAGGCTGAGGATGTAAGCAAGGAGGTTCCCACAGAGGGGCATGGACAGGGCATGCTAGGGACAGTCAGGGTAGGAGTCTGCACTGTGTGGAAGGGTCCTGTCAGTCTCCTGAAGCCCAGGTCTCCCCTTAGACTTTTCTCTAACTTCTTTGAGTATCAGTGACTCCCCTTACTCCATATCAAACTGCAGGCAGCTTGACATGTGGTACTGTCCAGGATGATAAGTTCCTGTGGGTGCTGGGTAGAGGCGAAGAGCTGCTGACTGTCCCTTCAGACCTCCAGATAACTTTAGGGTTTTAAAGTCCTTGCAACCAAGCCTAGTAGATGTACCGTGGGAGCTCACACTGGTCTAAACTGTTGAGGCAGCCGCAGGCAGGGAAGGTGCTGTTTGGCAGAGCAGGCTGGTTCAGTGGGACCTACATCTCTGAACACCTGTTGAGGCCGCTCTCAAGATCCATGACTTGAGAACTGGAGTCAGATGCCGGGCTGCCACCAGCCAGCTCGTGTGTCAGGTCTTCTGTCCTACAGAGGGAAGGAAGGGGGATGGCACATGATGTCTGACAGGAGACAGTATTCTAGGAGTCAGCTGTCAGTAACAGGAGGGTGATGAGGGTGCTGTTTCCTGATCGCACGCTCCCTCAGTCTGTCCACCCTTTCTGGTTAGCTGCATGGATCCTCCTCAGGAGATGCTCCTTAACCCTGATGCTTCTGTTAACTTTCTCAGCTGTACTCCGTCCTTCTGTGCTGAGCTCTGGAAGGGCTTTGTCCTTCTGTCTGACTCCTGCTGCAGCTGCTCCCTAGCCCAGTAACCATTCAACCCTGTTCATCCATCCAAAGCCAAGCAGAGTACCAGTGTCCTAGACTGCAGTCCCCAAGTCCCCCTGACCCTCTTGCTGCCCCAGATTGCCTTCCCTGTACCAATGATCTCTTTGTTCTGCATTGGGCAACTCCATAGTACATGTGGCTTCAGGGGACTGTCCTCATGAAGGAAGGCCATATTTCTGAGAGATCTAAGTCCGGGGCCTAAAGTAACATATGACTTGTCCTTCTGGTTTATTCATATCTGCTCTGGTCTGGATCACCTCCTGGCTACCTTTGGCCTGCGAAAGGGTTTGGACAGGGACCCTTCCCCATTCCTTTTTTTTTTCCTTCTGGAATGTTGTTCCCTCTGGCCATCTGTGTATTCAACCAGGGCTATGTGTGTGTAGAGTGGCAAGGACCCATTCATTACTGACCCATATGGGGCATCCATCTGTCCATCATTTGCCCTCAGATGCTCCTCAGACAGCTGGAGGCTGAAGATCCATTCCCTCACCCCCAGCTTCTATGACCATGATTAGAGATCTGGGTTTTACCTCCTGTATGGCTTTGGCCAGTTCACTGCCCTTCTCTGGGCTTCATCCTTTTGTTGATAGAACACAATAACCCCTTCTTTTTTCTTAAGACATTTTAGGTGTATGTACATGTTTTGTTGCATGCATGTGTAACATGTGCGTGCCTGGTACCCGAGAAGGTTAGAAAAGGACATAGGGTCCTCTGGAACTAGAGTTAGTTGTGAGCCACCATGTGGGTTCTGGGAGTCAAGCCCAGGTCCTCTGCAAGCATCAAGTGCTTTTATTTATTTATTTATTTTTGGTTTTCGAGACAAGGTTGCTCTGTGTAGCCCTGGCTGTTCTGGAACTCACTCTGTAGACCAAGTTGGCCTCGAACTCACAGAGATCTACCTGCTTTCACTTCCCAGGTGTTGGGATTAAAGGCATGCATCACCACTGCTGGGTGCATGGAGTGCTCTTAAACACTGAGTCATCTCCCCAGTCAGAATTTTCTGTCCTGTGTCGCTTCTCTGCCTCTGAAGTGTTGGTTTCTCTCTTGTACCGAACATTCAGGCTCAGTTAGCCATGCCAGGCTTCACACGCTCAGCTGGTGCTGGATCTGCTGGGCAATTCCAGGCACTTTGATAAATCTTTGGGGCTGACATAATGGCTCAGTGGTAGAGCACTTGGCTAGCGTGCTTGTGTTAAGTTCAATTTCCAGTGCTGTGAAAAGAAAAATGAAAAACTCCTGAAGTTTCTTCTGTGACATGGACCTTGTTATGACCCTGTCTGATGGCCGAGGGACTGTCAAGGCCCTGGAGTATGGAGAACCCTGGCAGTCTGGCTGCAGGGTCTGTGCAGAGGAAGGACCCAGAGCCACTTCCCTTCCCACATCTGCCCTCTTCTGATCCTGTGCCCAGAATCTCACCCTAGCCCCAGGTCACTATTCTCCCAACCTGTATATTGGGTACTGCTTAGCACCCCACATCCTCCTCCCCATGACTCTGCTCCCCTCCTTTGCCCTCCCAGACATTCCTCAGCTCCTGTCTGTAGCTCTGCAAACCTTCCCACGGTGGGGAGCATCACCTTTAGACTCTCACCTGCTCTCCAATGTGCCAAGCTGTATCCTTGCCTTCTATAGTTACCTAAAATGTATAGGACAGCACTCTGCTAGGACCTTATTAGCCCACAGCCATCCCAGGATAAAGGGTTTTTCCCTTTATCCTGGCTGGCTGTCCCCTCGTCTGTTCCCATAGCTCCAGCAGAGCTGGTGCAGTTGGCCTCCCTGCCTCCGTTCTCCCTAGACCAGTCTATGGTGAGCTTCAGTACAGTAGCCCCTAGTGCATGTAGCCACAAGAATTAGTTTGTTTCTCAGTTGCCACAGTCAGTTCAAGTACTCAGTAGCCACATGTGGTGGGTAGATATTGTCTTGGACAGTGTAGGCCAGGCACAATGCCATTGTCACCGTTAAGCAGCACTAAACCTGGCCATGTGGGCCATCCTCAGGAACAAGCTGAGTAGGTTCATCCTGCTCACAGCCTCCTGGAGCCTGTGACCAAGGCCTGCCACTTCCCCCATCACTTAGGTGGGAGCTGTGTGGGTTGCAAGCCCTGGAGGGAGTGGATCTGCACAGGTGAATCTAACTGCCTTACCCCTTCGAGCCTCAGTTTCCTCAGGTAAGATGGGAGGGCAGCTCTATCTCTGATGATAACTGTGGGGGGGAAATCCTATAGAAAGTCCCTAGCTGATGCCTGGCACACCTTTAAGGCTGCACTGAATGGTAACTGTTACTTTTTAGCATGGGCGGGTCATGGAAGTCCCTCCACAGTCGCTGCTTTGTTGCTCGCAGTGGAAGCCACGAAAGCCGCTGAGCAACCACCAGCCTATGGCTATGACTGATCTGTGTGGCCTCCAGCACTGGTAGAGTTGTCCTATATTGCCACTGCCCTTGGGTTTCTGCAGGACAGAAGCTGATGTGCTGCATAGGATTTGGGGAGGGGCAGAGTCCTGGCAGGGCAGCTCTCCCAAGTACTTGTCAGTCTCTCTGTGATAGAACTCTGAGGTATCCTGCAGGATGCTGAGGTCAGGCTGAGTGAGGAGGATTTGGAGGAAGGCAACAGTCAGGGTACAGATGGTTTTGGGGTAGCAAGCAGGGATGGGGCTTACCTGAGGGTAAGTATTGGATTGAGAGTTGTCAGTGAGGCTTTCATTCTGGAACTGAGGCAGCCAAGGGAGCTGGGCACCTCTGTGGGATCTGGGTGCCCTGGGCACCATCGCTCCAGAGCACTGGTTGGAAGAAAAACTGCCCACCCTCTCTGGACTTTATGTCTTTACCCACATAGGGGCACAGTGACAGCTGTCCATGAGGAACAGGATTTGCAGAGATCACCCAAGAGGGCTGGTGTCCTTGATGCCCTTGGCTACATGCACTTTTTCCCTTGGAGCAGACTCTCCCTCTGGGTAAGCCAGGGAATAATTTCTGGGAATTAGACCTGATAGCCATGGCTTTCCTCAGCCAGGATATTTGTGCTTATTCTGGGGCAGGACCCCGGCCTACAGCCCCTCTAATGAGTGCTCAGATTTGCCTATTAGCTATTGAAGGACGCCTGGCTACTCTGGGCTTTCATTAGATTCATTCTCTTGCATGACATGTGGCTTGGCCCTGGAGCCAGTCCCTACTTTGTCTCTGGCATTTGAAGCATCAGAGCTTGACCTTACAAAGGCTTAGGATCCTGGATGATATATGGGCCGTGGAGTGAAACCATATTGTTGTTTTAACTTCGGCACGGTGGCTGCTCCACTCCAAACCCCACCCTGCTACTTCTTGTGTTTCTCTGTCTCTCCTCTGATGCTCTATGATTCCTTTCTGTCAAATAGTTGTTAATGCAACTTCCTGATCCAAGGTTAATTTTATTTAATCAATACAAATGCAAACTCAGGGTTCACAGTGTGGTTGAATATCCCTCAACATTTCCTCCTTTTTGTCTAAATGAAAAGGAAAGGTTTTAACTCTAACACAGTAAAACTATACACAAGAGAAACAATGATCAGGTATTGTCTAAATAAAAATGAAAGGTTTTTAGCTTTAATATAATAAAACTATATACAATAAGAACAATTTTCAAGTAAGGATTACATTCACAGTGTCCAGTCCACTTGTATTTGGCAAATTTAGAGGAACTACTCTATTATCTATCTTCATTGTAACTGAGGACCAGCTTCCAATACTGCTGCAACTATATCTTTCCAGCTTTGTGGGATAATTCTGTTCCTAGTGGCCCATGAATTTAACATCTGTTTCACAAGGGGTGAATGCACACCATATAAAACACCTGCTTCCTATCTCTTCAAATCTAACATCTCTATGGGATTCCAATTAACTTCTGCATAGCCTTGGGGGTGCCTATCATCTGGTAATTGTTCTTGTATGGTAATGGAATAAATTAAGGTTGGTGTTCTAATAACTGTAGGCCACTCCTCTTTAGTTTCATCATGCAGTGGTGCAGTAGGTTCTGCTCTAAATTCCTTTGTCTGAGTCTGAGTATTTTTCTTATTTTCATTAGTAGGTCTTTCTAAAGGTTGTATCTTATCAGTCAAATTATATTTGGCTCAGTTATCAAACCACTTTTTTAAGGATAAAATATTAATTATCAAACTCATAATAAGTATAATCAACATTATGTCAACCCCAGCTTAGTCATTTATCCTCTCATTTAAATTTCTCATTTTCAAGCCATCCATAGTAACACTATACAGGATCCTAGAATCCTGCATTGTCATGTTCCCCATTCTTAATGCAGGAAAGATTTTTCTTTTTAATATTATTTAACTCTCTTAAAGGACTTCCCAGGCATCTCACCAGATCTACTGACTTCTCAGTAGTCTCTCTGGTGGTGTAGGCAGTGAACTCAAGCTCCTCCCACAGTTTCCTAGCCCAAGCCTGCCTGCTTTCCAGAGTTCCAGCAAGTGGCAGCCACCTGCTGTGAGTACTACAACTGTGACAGAGCTGACTAGTGTGACTCCACTGCCCATGGTTGTGCCCCACATTGAGTGCCAAATATTACTTTAATGTGACTACACCACTCCAAACCCCACCCTACTACTTTCTGGTCTCCCGAACACTGTATCACTATATATAACTATGATCTCTGTGGAGCCCAGCCCAATGCATACTTATTAAGTGAGTGTATAACGATGAGAATTGAAAGGATGAACCCAATGTCAGGTTTTCCTCAAATTCCACCAACTTCAGGAGTCAACTGTGTTCTGTTACTACAGGCTCTGCCTGTTGTTACACATGGGATCATTAAGCTTCAAGTCAGGAGGATCCCCGTGTATCCTCAGAGACCAGGGAAGGTGTTTACTTTCTTTTAAGCCCAGAGACTCTGACTTTCTCTACTTTAATCCCAAGATAGGAAAAGGAATTAGTCATGGAAACTCTAGAGAGCCTGATTTCCATGAATCACGAAGAATCTCCAGGAATCCAAAGGACCTACAAAGGATGTGCTGCCAATTGGATGAGTGGAGACCAAGGCACCCTGTAGGGCACTGGCCTGGGATGAAGGCTTGGGCAGCATCCTTATTTATTTATATTATTGTATGTGGGGTATGCATGTGTTATATGCATGAGTATGTGTGTATGTACATATGTATGTGTGCATATGGAGACCAGAGGTCAATGTCTTCAATCACACACCACCTTATCTTTTGAATTACGGTCTCTAATTAAGCCTGGAGTTTTATCATTGGCTATGCTGGCTGTTGAGCTTGCTCTGAGAACTGCCTGACTCTAACAGTTCTGGGGTTACAGGCACATATAGCTGTCTTCATCTTTTTACATAGGTGCTGGGGGATCAAACTTAAGTTCTCATGCCTATGCAGCAAATACTATCCACTGAGTCATCTCCTCACACATAGGGCAGCATTCCCACTCGAGGGCCTTTTGCAGCTGAGAGGAGAGACCAGAGATTCCTCAGGGTCTGGCCCCAGGTCTTGAAAGTTCTCAAGTCACTCAAATGATCCTACAGGGTGATGGGTGTCAGTTTCCAGGGTAAGCAGAGCCTGTTTGGCCCAGTCATTTACCAAAAGCTGCCAGGGCAAGGCATGTTCAGTGGGATATCTGCATCCCATTGTCTGGCAGGAGACCCACCAAAGTGAGCATTTACAGAGCAGACTCCAGCACCAGGTTCCTTGGAGAATGCTTTGATACAATGGTTTCTTCAGGTCACTGCCAGGACTGCAAAGAGGATAACCTCTTTTCACCCAAGAAGACAGGCTCAGAAAAGCAAAGAAAACTTGCCTGAGAGCACACAGCTAAGTCACAGCACCAAATTTCCAGACTTAACACTAACCGTGAAAGCCAGTACTCACTGAGCACCTACTCTGTGCCTGGGCAGGCTTCCTAGCCCTTCCCATAGACCAATGAAAGGAGAAACTAAGGCACAGGAGGTGGAGAAACTCCTTGAGGCTGCAGGCAGTGTGTTGTGGACCTTTGTGCCTTGTGCCTCAGAGACTGCTGGGCATGCAGATTTGTTGCAGGCCCCCCGGTTCTGCTCCCAGAAATGGGCAGAGTCCTAGGGGACCTTGTGCAAGCCGAGAATAGGGTGGAAGGTAAGCACAGAGGCAGACTTCAGCTCAAAGTCAAGGTGCTCTTTAGAGCAGATGGACCGAGAAGATAGATGTGTCAGGGGTTCATTTCTTTTTTCTTCTTTTTTTTCTTTTTCTTTTTTGTTTTGTTTGTTTGTTTTTGAGACAGGGTTTCTTTGTGTAGCTTTGGAGACTGTCCTGGAACTCGCTCTGTAGAGCAGGCTGATCTTGAGCTCACAAGTATCCGCCTACCTCTGCCTCCTGAGTGCTGGGATTAAAGGCCTGTGCCACCACTGCCCAGCTTGCGGGGGGGGGGCTCATTTCTGAAAGTGTTTCTGAGCTGGGTTTTGCAGATGGGATCTGAGGTAACCTGGGCTATCTCCAATTCCACTTCGTGCACAACCCAATTCTGCCTATGGCTGTTGGCCTGCCCATTTCTCTGCCATGGTGGAATCTGGCCCCTTCTCCCAGTTGGAAGACCAGAAGACCTCATTGCTAGCCCAGAGCTGAGGACACCAGATATTTGGCATCAAGGGGGAGAGGGAGACGGAGACAGAGCCATTGGGTATCATACAGGGAAATGACTATTAAGTCATGAACCAGCTGAACTATAGCAGAGGCCAGTGCAGGAGCCAGGACAAGGCCAGCCAAGGGCATCCCAGGTCCCAAATAGGACCCTGATCAGCTCAGGCCGGCTCAGAACCATGGAGAGCTCCACAGGCACCTCTGCCACCCCAGTGACACCTGTCAAGTGTTTGGCTGTGCCCTAGAGCTTGAATCTGGTCACAACCTCCAGAGGGTACTAGCCAGACTCAAGCTGAGGCTGACTCTGAGGTCATGGCTGGGCCATTGTGATGGCTAATTTTGGGTGTTACCCTAACAGGATTAAGACACTCCTGCATGACTTTTGAGGGCCTAGAGGCTGTCTCTGGAGGAGACAGGTGAGGGGGAAAGGTTCGTTCATCAGTATGGGGAGCACTGTCCAATGGGATAGGGGCCTGGAGCAAGCAAAAAGGCAGAAAGTGAATTCCTCTCCCCCAGGTTTAGGGCACTACTTCCCTTGGACATCAGGACTCTAGCTTGTCTGTCTTTGGGACTCCAGCAGCTGTTGGACTCTCCAGTTTTCAGCCTTGGACTGGGAATCACACCATGTTTCCCTGGTTCTGAGGCCCTTAGGCTTGGAATGGACCACAGAGCTGCCCACAAGGGTCTCTATCTGGCAGAGACCCATCATCACACTGATGAACCTCCAAAATCACGTGAGCCAATTCTCCCAATAAATCCCCTGTCTCTCTTGTTGACCCATCTGTCTGTCTGAAGAACCCCAACTCTCAGACTTGGGGCTGTGGCTTCTCAGAGTTCCTCATACTGTCACCTGCCAAGGAAAAGGATGTAGGAGGGAAGGGAGCGGAAGATGAGGGAGAGAAAGACTTCCCACTGTCCTACTGCCACTTTGGCTTAGCCTCAGCCTCCTGTGCCCAGGATACGCTCATCTCCATTCTTTTACCTGCTCTGCCAGGAGGCCTAGTCCCAGGGGCAGGATGCAGCTGGTAGGGTGGCTGTCTTGGGGCATCGTCCCATTCCCCAGCTCACAAACCTGTCTTTGCAGGCTAAGACTTTGCCTAGCCTCCAGGGTAGAGCCCCAAACTCTGTTTCTTGTTACTTTGAGGTAGGCCAGCACCTTCCAGGCCTGGAGTCCTGGTTCTTCCATCCTCCTGAAAGGAAGGCTGGGGACAAATCAGAGGTTAAGAAGAGCTAGGCTGATGGATGGTGCCCTTGCACTCTACGTGGACCTTCTTGTGTGGATTTCTGTTCAGTGAGACAGTGAAGCTACGGAGAAGCAGGTGAGCAGGCTATGCGTGCTCTCAAACGGCAGAGCTGGGGCTTGGAGGGGCCATTGCACCTGTGTGAGTGACAGTGAACACCTTGAGAATGTTCCCGGAAGCCCCTGGAGAATCACTGGTGAATTTTCCTGGCTTGAGCAGGACTTAAGTGTAGCTTCTGAGCCGCGGGATCAGGCTTGGAAAAGAAGGGCCCAAAATGCTTTGTTCTCAGAGAGCTACCTGCCTGGGCCTCAGGAACAGTGGCTCAGCTCTCTGGAGGTCAAGTTCTTCATCAGTAGAAATTGGTTCTCAGGCAGTTCTGGGCTCAAGCCGGGTGCATCCTGCAAGGTAGGAGTAGGGCAGTGTCCTCCAGCTCCTCCTGGAACCTCCCTTTCTGGTAGTTGTGTGACAGTGGCCTGTCTTCCCTTCTCTGCAATTCTTACCTGAGGGAAATGAGAGCAAGGAGCTTTCAGATATGCTTCTGGGAGCCCCTGCCCCGGTCACTTCTCAGCCTCCTGCAGGTGGTAATGCAGAGTAACTGCTACCCAAAGCTAGTCCATTTCCTGAAGTGATATTTGGTTTGTACTATAATAAATAGAGCTTGTCTGAGTATCAGAGTGTGGCGTGAGCCATTAGTTAGCCACAGAGACCAGGCAATGGTGGCACACACCTTTAATCCCAGCATTTGGGAAGCAGAGGCAGATGGAGCTCTGTGAGTTCAAGGACTCCTTGGGCTACACTGGTTGATCAAGTCTCAGAGAGAAACAGAGCCAGGCGGTGGTGGCTCACATCTTTAATCCCAGTACGTGGGAGTCACACGCCTTTAATCCCAGCACTAGGGAGGTGGAGACAGGAAGGGATATGGCTGGGCGGAGAGAGAAATATAAGGTGGGAAGAGACAGGAACTGAAGGCATTCACTCTGAGGACTCTGAGACAGGATATTCGGTCTGAGGATTTTGTAGAGGTAAGAACTAGTGGCTGGCTACTCTGCTTCTCTGATTTTGAAGCTTTCACCCCCTAATATCTGACTCCGGGTTTTTATTATTAAGACCAATTAGAAATCATGCTACAATTTCCCATCCAGTTAATCAGCATGTCTCCCAGAGTTGACAGTTCCTTGCCACCCTTGTCAGAGCCTGTAGAAGTTAGCTCCATTCTGGAAATAGCCAGGCTAGGTAAAAGATAAAAAATTACATTTTTATTTATTATAAGGGGAAACTCAAGAAACAGGACCGAGAAGTGCTGTGAGGGACCACTGAGAGAGAGCTCTCCCGGTCCCAGAAAGCCGCACCCTAACTTGGTCCCACCTCTTAAAGATAATTGGTTAGCAAAGCTTCCCCATCAACCATCTGTCCATAGCCTTCCTTATACCACTTTAGAAGCCAATTTACCGGGCAGGGGGAGGGGGCAGCATAGCATATGAAGGGGAGAGGCCAGCTTGTAGGAGTTGATTCTCTCCTACCATGTGGATCCCAGTGATCGAACTCAGGTCATCGGGCTCAGTGGCAAGCTCCTTCACCTTCTGAGCCACCTTCCCAGCCTGCTCTACACTCTGACCATGGCCTTGAACCCTGCCTGTTCTGGCTAGGTCCTGCTTTCATTTCCCTTCAGTTCAGTTCCGTGGCCCCAGAGGGAGGCCTCTGGGTGGTTTAGTCCAAGCCTAAACCACAGAAACACAAAGCTAGTGATGTGGTGCTCAATCTGAAGCCAAAAGATGGGAAATTGAGGAAACTGTTGACCTAAACCCTGGAGTCCAAGGTCATCAAGAGGAGAAGGGAGGAACTTGCTCTGGCTGTGCCATTTTGTTCCTTCCAGATTCCCTTCCCATTGGATAGTGTCCTCCCTCATAAAGGAAGGTGCCCCCTTTTCCTGCAGCCTTCCCACTCCCTTCCCATCACCTCCAGAAATAGATGCTCAGAGGTAACACATGGCCAGTTCTTCACGTATTCCTTAATTCAGTGATTCAGGCATTTGACCATCAGGTCCCTTCTCAGGGCGCCTGTCTGGCCACCCCATGAATCTGTGCCTGTACCCATCTGTCCTTTACTTCTGCTCTGCTTTAGAACGCTTTACCCTGCAGAGTATTGTGTGACTCACTCCACCCTGACAGCAAGCTCCCCTTGGGCAGGGTTTGTCTCTGAGGGTCCTCAGTGCTTGGCCAGGTGTCGGGCTAAGGTGACCTTAGCTGGCTGTCCACAGTGTGTTCTCTGGGTGGACTGTGTCCTCCTACTTGGGTTAAACTTGGCATATGGAAAGGGCTCAAATATGGCTGAAATGTCATTGTTGGCCCTTCAGAATTGAGTAGGCTGTTGACCAGTTGTGTTTGACAGTATATAGGTTAGTTTGTCCCTCTGGCTACAGTTTCCTCATCTCTACAGCAGGGGGGACATGGGTCCCTGCTTTGTGTCGAGGCGGTACACGTAGCATGCTCAGGACAATAGCTGGCGTGAGGCATCACTCCTCAGTGAAGGTTGGTAATGCTTGTACTGTTGAGAGAGACGGGTTGACCTGGGAATCTGCAGTCGTGTTCTAGCTGTGGCTCAGTCACTGTCATGGTGCTTGGGGGAATTCTTGTCACCCTTCCCACTCTGTTTCCCCATCTGTAAAAACTGTGGTCATGGAGACCCCTTGAAAGGCTGAGAGACTTAACTGAGGCCCGGAGGGCAAATGCTCGTTTATGCCATTTCACATATATGCTGCTTTAGTCCAAAAAGTGTGTTTGAGGCAGTCACCTAAGTAAAGATTTAAAAAAGAAAAAGAAAAAAGAGTTGGACCATTAAACTCTTGAAGCCGTGAATGTAGACAGACATTCAAGGAAAGATGGTCTTGAATGTGCCCTGGGTGGATTGTGATCCCACTTGGGATCAACTTGGTAAATGGAAGGGGCTCAATGCTTAGTCGCAGCAAACTTGACTTTGTTTTTTAATTTCTTTTTTTTTTCTTTTTTCTTTTTTTTTTTTTTGGTTTTTCAAGACAGGGTTTCTCTGTGGCTTTGGAGCCTGTCCTGGAACTAGCTCTTGTAGACCAGGCTGGCCTCGAACTCCCAGAGATCCGCCTGTCTTTGCCTCCTGAGTGCTGGGATTAAAGGCGTGCGCCACCACCACCGGCTGTTTTTTAATTTCTTGTGGCTTTTTCACGCATCTGTATTGATATTTTACCTCCCTTCCCCTTCCCTGAGGGGCCTCCCTTTTCCCCTAACAGAACTCTTTCTCCTGTTGTTCCCCTTTACCCTTCTCCCACCATCCACTGTGTTTCCCTCCCCTTCCCTAAAGAGCCCCCTCTTTCGATCTCAGTCTTTTAACTCACTCTGTAGCTCAGGACGGACTCAAACTTCAGATCCTCCTGCCTTAGCCTCCCCAGTGCTGGGATGACAGGTATGAGCCATCCCACACTGAGATGAGATTCAAGTGCCTGACTGCTCTGTATAAAACATCAAAATTGCCGGGTGGTGGTGGTGGTGCAGCGAAGGCACACGCCTTTGATCCCAGAAGAGGCAGGCAAATCTCCGAGTTCAAGGCCAGCCTGGTCTGCAGAGTGAGTTCCAGGACAGTCAGGGCTACACAGAGAAACCCTGTCTCAAAAACAACAAACAAAACACTACCACCACCCAAGTTTTCAAATGATTTATTTTGGGGGAAAAAAAGAAAGAAAGAAAAAGAAAAGGATTCAGCCTGGCTTTTGGCAGGAAAAAAACCAATGCGCTCCAGCTGGCTTCCAGAGAAGAGCCTCTACTCTTAGTGGGTAGAGTACCTGAAATTACCTGGTACGACCTGGCATGAGTGCGAAGGAAGCATGAAACACGCAACAAACCCACTTAGGAGTTTATTAGAGGAGATGTGTACAGGCCTGGTGAGGTCGGTGTGCAGAGAGAGAGCGCGCAAGCTTGACTTTTATCAAGTGGACTCATGAGGTCAGACTGACCCAGCTGCTCCGGGGCTCCCAGGTCAGCCCAAGCTGGCTTCTGGGGTCTGGTTTCACCATTTCCAGCCCCTCAAGGGGCAAGAGTGGCCAGGCCACCCAGGAAAGCCCCATCCTGGCCCCAAGAAACCCTATATAAAGTCTCCTGCTTAGTCCTTTGCTGCTGCTTTGCCCGACGGAGGTGGCCACCCTCTTGTGTCTTTCCTAATAAATCTCCTCTGGAAGGTTTGTTGTACGGTGTGACTTTGTGGTATTCCTCAGCTCCTTACTGGCGTGATACCTTTTCCCTCAGAACTGTAACACTTAACATTGATTCCAAGACACAGATAGGCTCTCCTGGTGCCTGTACACCCCCTTGGGGTCAGAGCCACATTGGAACTCTATCCCTCATCTCAGATCCACCTCCAACAGACTCACCTTCCAGCTCACTGATGGCTCAGCACCTCATCCACCAGTGGCAATTGGGTCAGTGTAAACACTTCCCTGAGTCCAAGGAAGTGACCATTGAGCACCTAGCACCCGCTGGTACTCTTGGAGGTAGAGGTAGCCCAGCTACTGTCTTTTTTAAAAAATTATTATTTTTTTAAAGATTTATTTATTTATTATGTATACAGTGTTCTGTCTGTCTGTATGCTTGCTGGCCAGAAGAGGGCACCAGATCTCATTACAGATGGCCGTGAGCCACCATGTAGTTGCTGGGAATTGAACTCAGGACCTCTGAAAGAGCAGCCAGTGCTCTTAACCTCTGAGCCATATCTCCAGCCCCTCAGCCACTGTCTTTAAGAATATAGCTGGCCCTCTTCACCTGACACCAAATCCCCACCCTTGGAACTGCCCACAATCCCACATCTCCTCTAAGTCCTTGTGGATTTTGTGACTCTGCTTACCAAGCCTTTCCAGTGGATAAGATTCCCCTCCTAGAGTTGCATTTTCATCCTTGCCTTCTGACTCCCTCACTTGGCTTCCACAAAAGCCCTGGTACTTGCTGAGCCTCTTCTCAGGCTTAACCAGGCCAAGCCCCTGGCTCCTCCCAAGTGCGGTGATGAGCTGCTGAACCGCTTGTGTCTCCCTCTGGTCCTCCCTTAGTCCTGGGGACACCCGTGGCTACAGGCTGTAGTGACACTTTTTCTCCCCCCCCCCCATCCAGGGGAATGGTGTCTTCTATGTCCTCTCATTCCTCCTCCTTGGGATGCCTTTTAGAAAACCTCCAGCCTCTCCACCTGGGACCTAACCCAAAGGGCCTCAAATTTATTAGCTTTTGCAATAAAATTTGGCCTCACTATCCTTTAGATAACCAGTCCACTCTAGATCCCAGTATTATCTGGGACCTTTACAAATACTGCAAGTGATTGGGGAAATTGTAAGATACCCCATTCCCTATGTTCAAACTTTCCCTTTTCTACTCTATAAGCCCTGTTTGTTTTTGTCTGGTTTCTACCTCCACCTCAACACGCGCACACACACACACACACACACACACACACTCACACATACACTCACTATGTAAAGTTCTGGTCTTTTAAGTTACTGTTGATGGATCTGTAAGTTTTTTGCAAAGTGGGAGCTGGAAGCCAGTCCTAGTAGGAAGGGGAAAAATTGAAGGAGTAAGCCAGCTATGGAGTACGCACAGCCAGCACACACTCCCCAATGGCTGGTGCATCTCCCAGCTCCCTCCTGCAGCGTCCTCTGTCTATAGCAAGGGCTCAGAAATTTCCTATCTCTAAGTCTTCTTTGTTCTCAGCGTACTGAATTCAGTTCTACAGGGATTTAGGTGTATTTTAGGTATGAGTAACGTTGGACTGTTTTGTGTTGTTCCACTTCAATTAAAAGTTGTCCTTGGAGTTGGGGGTGTGGTTCCCCCTCCTCTATACCAAAGCATGCTTGTTTAAAGGTTTCCTCAAAAACATCTATCCCTTCTCAGACAAGACACCTCACTATGTGACAGAGAAAGGAGAGCAAAACAAAATAAAAGGACAGAGTGTTCCCAGTGGGGACCATTGCTACTCATCTCATGCTCTTTTGGTTTTGGTTTAACTCTCTAAAACTTTTGCTAAGGTATATCTTATTTCAAGATTTGTAAGATTATTGTGTAACTCTCTGTGCCTCAAGATTTGTAGGCATATTGGATATAATTTTTAAAAATCTGTAAAATTGGTATCAAAAGAGTTAACTTGGGGCTGGAGAGATGGCTCAGTGGTTAAGAGCACTGGCTACTCTTCCAGAGGTCCTGAGTCCGATTCCCAGCAACTAATGAGATCTGGCACCCTCTTCTGGCGTGCGGGCATATATAGAGGCAGAGTGTTGTATTATAATAAATAAATAAATAAAAAGAATTAACTTAAGAGTTATAACATCAGGGTTATTATTAAAAATCTTTTTTGTTTTGTTTTGTTTTTCAAGATAGGGTCTCTCTACATAGTTCTAGCTCTCCTGGAACTCACTCACAGAGATCTGCCTGTCTCTGCCTCCTGAGTTCTGGGATTAAAGGTGTGTGCCACCACTGCCCAAGTTACATAGGTAATCTTAAAGGAAATGTGACTTACTGCCATCTTAGTTGCTGTCCCCTCATCAGGGTGGAGGCAGCCATGTGGCTGACAGCCATCTTTTCTAGGGTTTGAAAAGATAAATTTTGCCATTTGATTTCACTCCCTTCTTGATCACAAGTGACCACATGGGCATAAGCCAACCAAGGAGAAGAACATAGAAAGCTATGCAGCCCAAACCATATGATTCCTCCAGGATTTTTTTTGTTTTGTTTTGTTTTTCGAGACAGGGTTTCTCTGTAGCTTTGGAGCCTGTCCTGGAACTAGCTCTTGTAGACCAGGCTGGCCTTGAACTCACAAAGATCTGCCTGCCTCTGCCTCCCGAGTGCTGGGATTAAAGGTGTGTGCCACCACTGCCCGGCTTCCGCCAGGATTTTTTTTTTTTTATCACAGTAGCAAACCTTCCCCTATTGTCTTCAACTCATAGTCCCTTCTCTCCCTCTCCAGCCTCTTTGGTCTCCTTTCTCCCTCCCCAGTGACAGGCCACCCAAATCAATCCCCCTTGATGCCTACTTTCAACCTACCGCCAGTCCCTCGTCTCCCTGCTACTCACTCCTGTTCCACTATGGGACTCCCTATATCTACCACTACCCAACCTAAACTGGACACAGTTCTCCCTTTGTGGGAAGTTTGCAGGGTGGAAGGCGTGGTCAGGGTATATGTCCCCTACTCCTCAAGTGAACTCTTAAATAGAAAAGAGATTGGAGCTGGGAGATGGTGGTGCACACCTTTAATCACAGCATCCAGAAGGCAGAGGCAGAGGCAGGTGGATCCCTGAGTTCAAGGCCAGCCTGGTCTACAGAGTGAGTTCTAGGATAGTCAGGGCTACACAGAAAAACCCTTTCTTAAAAAAAGCAAAGAAGTGTGTGTCAATGAGTGTGTTGTGGGTACCGTCTCTGGGTGTAAAGGACACAACACTGATTGTTGCCCCAAACCAGGTGAAATGCTTGTGTGGAGCTCTTCCTTTTTCTTCTCTTCCCATGAGTGTTTCTGATGCACAAACCGATTAGCGTAAGTCCCAAGTGGAAATGTAGCTGTGAACACTTAGTGTGCCGTGGTTTTATGTGATAGAAGAATACATAAATTCCTGTTTATGGCAAAAAAAAAAATTTAAAAAAATAAAAAAAGCAAAGAAAAAAAGGGGAGGGGCTGGAGAGATGGCTCAGTGGTTAAGAGCATTGCCTGCTCTTCCAAAGGTCCTGAGTTCAATTCCCAGCAACCACATGGTGGCTCACAACCATCTGAAATGAGATCTGATGCCCTCTTCTGGCCTGCAGGCAGACACACAGACAGAATATTGTATACATAATAAATAAATAAAAAGAAAAAAAAGGGGGGAAAAAAGGAAGAATTGTTTTGGCTATCCTAGGTTTTTTGCTTTTCCATCTGAAGTTGAGTACTGTTCTTTTGAGGTCTGTGAAGAATTTTGCTGGGATTTTGATGGGCATTGCATTGAATCTGTAGATTGCTTTTGGTAAGATTGCCATTTTTACTATGTTAATTCTGCCTACCCAAGAGCATGGGAGATCTTTCCACTTTCTGGTGTCTTCTTCAATTTCTTTCTTCAAAGATTTAAAGTGCTTGTCATACAAGTCTTCCACTTATTTGGTTAGAGTTACTCCGAGATATTTTATGCTATTTGTGGCTATTGTAAAGGGTGTTGATTCTCTGATTTCCTCCCCAGCCCTTTTATCATGTGTGTACAGGAGGGCTACTGATTTTTTTTTTTAGAAAATATTTATCTATTTATTATGTATACAATATTCTCTCTGTGTGTATGCCTACAGCCCAGAAGAGGGCACCAGACCCCATTAAAGATGGTTGTGAGCCACCATGTGGTTGCTGGGAATTGAACTCAGGACCTTTGGAAGAGCAGGCAATGCTCTTAACCTCTGAGCCATCTCTCCAGCCCCTACTGATTTTTTTTTTAGTTAATCTTGTATCCTGCTACATTACTGAAAGTGTTTATGAGTTGAGAAGTTTCTTAGTAGAATTTTTGGGGTCGTTTATGTAAACTATCATATCATCAGCAAACAGTGAGAGTTTGATTTCTTCTTTTCCAATTTGTATCCCCTTGATCTCCCTTTGGTGTCTTATTGCTCTAGTTAGGACCTCAAGAACTATATTGAATAGATATGGAGAGAGTGGACAACCTTGTCTTATTCCTGATTTCAGTGGAATTGCTGGGAGTTTCTCTCCATTTAGTTTGATGTTGGCTTTTGGCTTGCTCAATAAAAATCAATAAAAAAGTCTTAAAAAAAGATTTTGTAATTTAAAAAATGCTGCAAAGAGAAGTCACACCACGCAACAAGCTTCACATGGGAAGTTTATTGGGAGAGAAGAGAAAGGGGGACAGAGAGGGGGGCAGAGACCAGTCCCTGAGGACAAGAGTGGTGGGAGAGAGAGGGCGGGAGATGGGAGGTGGGCAAGGCCCACCTTTTAAAAGGGAACGTAGCAAATGTGCACATTTTTGCATTAGTGGCTGCGGCTGAGGATGTATCCTGTCAGGACCCCAAGGGTAGACCAGTACAGATGCCTGAATTATTACAGACCCCTGACTTGACAGGCAGAAGTCTTCGTCGTGGCCTTTAAGCTGTAACTTGGGAGAGATGAAAAATCCCCCAAATAAAAATCCCTGAAGAAGGCTTTTGACTAGTCATAGCAGCTGTCCAGGCTCCTTGGCCTTCCAAAGCCCTAGAACCTCCGGGTCCCTGCTTCAAATGCAGTCAGTAGGGTCATTGAACCTGGGTCTGTCTGAATCCTTGCCAACCATTCCTACCATACCCACAGTGCCATCAGTGGGATTATTGAACCACTGACTGTCCTCATGTCCCTCGCAGCATGGGGACATCAGGCCCAGATTGCCCTCCATCCGACATCCTAGGTCTGGTCATGGACAACTGAGGAGGCCCAGGCACCCTTGGTCTGACCACTGCCCTCTCTGACAGGGAGCTTGAGATGTGAGTAAGGAGGCCCCACCTCCCAGACTTCTATAATAGCTGTAACAGCCATTTCCAGCCCCTCGAGGCAGGAGTGTGGCCAGGCCCCTTCACTACAGGAAAAAGCTCAAGATTAGGCTACAAACCCCACCAATTCCCATGAGCAGGCCACCAATTCTTTCCAATCCCAGGCTACCCTGGAAAGCCTCCACACACACCAAGAAACCCTATATAAAATCTCTCTCCTGCTCAGTTCTTTGCTGCTTCTTCACCGAGCAGAGGCAGCCACCCTCTGTGTCTCTCCCGAGAAATCTCTTCTGTGAGGTTTGTTGTGTGGTGTGACTTTGTGGTATTCCCAGGCTCTGGACTGCCAGGGTACCTCTCTCCTCAGAGCAGTAACATTTCCAGTAGGGAACCCTTTCCCCTCAGAGCTGTAACACTTACACTCAGCCCATCCCAAGTTGGAGCCCGTTAGAGAAGAACAGTCTTCTGGAGGGATCAGGGCATTGTGCCACAGAGACATTCTTGTCTCTCTGCGTTCATTTGGCTTGCTTCTTTTTGCTCGACCTGCTAGCCTTGTGTAACTTCCGGTCTTATTTCTCCAGACTGGGGCTGGAATGCACTATGCAGAAATGGGCTTCCCTCACTTTGGGAACCAGTGGGGATGACCCCATCTCTGCTCAGGCATAGCTGGTACTTAGCTGAGGTCAGGCCCCCACCTGACTGTCTTTATTGCCTACTACGCAGGCCCTACTTAGGCACCTGAGGGTGCAAGCATTTGAACTGGAGACAGAGGCGTACCTTGTGTCTCTAGTTAGACCTTGCCCTGCCTCTCAGGACTAGCAACCAGATTATTCCTTGCTAGCTTGCTCAGGGACCCTCCTAGAGAGATGCCTCTGAGGCCAGTTCCCACTCTTCCTCCAATCAGGGAACCCTGAACAGGTTTCTGTTTGGAAGAAATGGCTCTTGGACTCCAGATTGAGCATGCTATGTGCCATATGACCACAGAGCTAAGAGAAGATCCTGCTGGAGGTTTCCAGCCTGGAACATTTGAACATCTGACAGCTCACTGCACACCCACTGTGCACTGGAAACTCCATGTGTAGATCCCAGGTATGAAGACAGGTTGAGAATGGCGAGGAAGCTTGCTAAAGACCAAGAGAGTCTTTCTTTTCCACCCTACTGCCTTCAGCACCCAAACCATGAGAATGAGCTGCAGAAAGGAATGTCTTGCTTTTTCTGAGTTACTGGAATTTGATCACAGGCCTTTCATGCTCAAGTCTTCTGCCCTGACAGGAACATTTTTAAAGAAAGGCCCAAAGGCCAGTTTTTTGTCCCAGCCCCTCCCTGCACAAGCTTGTCCACAGTCTGATGCTCTGGAAGAAATATATTCTTCTCTGCTAAGGCTGTGGAAAGCATGCATGCTTAATATGCTAGAGGCCCCGGGTTGCACCAAAAACAACAAAATAACAACATAAAATCCAAATAAAATGTGGAGTTCAGTTAATAGTGGCATGCTGGTGTCTGTTTCCTCTTTGCGTCAAATCTGTCATCACAAACTGTAGGGTAATAGCAGAGAGAGTGGCTGGGTGGTGGTGGTGCACACCTTTAATCCCAGCACTTGGGAGGCAGAGGCAGGCGGATCTCTGAGTTCGAGGCCAGGCTGGTCTATAAGAGCTAGTCCCAGGACAGCCAGGGTGGTTACACAGAGACACCCTGTCTTGTAAAACCAAATAGTAGAGCAACTGGGTGAGGCATGCAAGGGGCTGTCTGTCCTGTCTTTGAAACTTATCTGGTAAAATACAGATATTCCAAAGTTGAAGGTTTATTTAAGTTGTGGGGAAGAGAGATAGACAAACATTTCTAGCCTCGGCCAGAAGCTAATTGAGAAATTAAATGGTGCCAGTGAATAGCAAGTGGTTAGGTTCCGTAGCATTTGTGAGTACAGTGGTTCATTTGGCAAAACAAAGGAAACGAAAAGGATAGGCGTGTTTCATGGAATTTAAAAGGAAATGGGAGATCTATTTCTATCAACATGAAACTATCTTAAATTCACGATTGATAGAAGAAAACAACTGGTTTGGATTTGGTGTGTGCCATGGTAAGATTTGTGAGTAGTACAAACCTGAAACCAAGAAATTGACTCTAATTGTTCATGCCTACAAACCAGTCTGTTTATTTTTGGTTTTGTTGTTGTGAAAGATGTTGTGTGGTTTTTTTTTTTTTTTGGTTTTTCAAAACAGGGTTGTTCTGTATAATAGTCCTGACTGTCTTGGAACCTGCTTGGTAGTCCAGGCTGGCCTTGAACTCACTGAGATCCCAATGCCTCTGCCTCCCAGAGGAGGAAAACAGGTATGTGCCGCCACGCTGATGTTGTGCGTTTTGTTCTTTGCTTTGTTTTATTTTGAGACAGTCTCTAAACTGACTGGCCTGGAACTGCTATGTAAAACAGCCTAGCCTTGGAGTCGAAGACCTCTGTCCACTTCTGCTTTCTGAGTGCAGGCCTGGCTGCTTGCTTGTTTGTTTGAGACAGGGTCTCACTGTCTGTCTTGAAACTCACAATGTAGACTAGGCTGGCCTCAGATTTACAGAGATTTACCTGCCTTTGCCTCCTGAAGGCTGGAATTAAAGGCATGAGCAACCATACCTAGCTATTGTGGTTTTCTTTTTTGAGTCAGGGCACAGCAGCCCTGGCTGTCCCATCCTGGGTTTAAAGGAATGCACTGCCGCACCCAGCATGACTTCATTTTAAAAATGATCAGATTGCTGGGATCTGGTGGCTTGCCTCTGTACAGAATCTCAGCACTAGAGGAGGCTGAGGCAAGAGGATTGCCTCAGATTCAAAGCCAGACTGTGCTACAGAGGGAGACCCTGTTTCAAAACTAAATAAAATACGTTCCTTGGAGATTTGTGGCAATTGTAGTCTAGGAGTTTTGTTTGTGCTTGTTTCCTCTGCCAGTTAAAGAATTAAAAAGCAGGGAAAGTAAGTGCAACAGATAGCAGTAGAGAACTCTCCAAGCCTCTTCCATAGGACCTTCTCCATTGGGCCTCCATAGGGCCTCCCCCATATGGCCTCCTCCATAGGTCTCCTCTATAGGACCTTCTCCATAGGGCCTCCTCCATAGGTCTCTTCCATAGGACCTCTATAGGGCCTCCTCCATTAGACCTCTTCCATAAGGCCTCTATAATGGTATATTATTTATGTTTTAATAAATAAAGCTTGACTGAAAATCAGGGTGCAAAGCTAACCATACTAGTCAGCCATAGAAGCCAGGCGATGGCGGTGCACACCTTTAATCTCAGCACTAGAGAGGAATATAAAACGGGAAGAGGCAGAAGCTTAGTCTCAGTCTGCAGCCTGAGGTTTGGTGTCTGCAGTCACATTGAGGACAGGATTGCCCCTTTGTCTGAGTCTTGGTAGAGGTAAGAATTCTCTAGTGGTTTGGTTACTTTGCTTTTCTGCTCTTCAGCTAAAATCACAATATCTGTCTCTGGGTTTTTATTCGTCATGCTATAGACCTCCTCCGTAAGGCCTACCCCATATGGCCTTCTCCACAGGACCCGCTAAGGTGGAAAGCACTCTGGTTACTTCCTGATGCCCTAACAGATTAAGGTTAGGACAAGCATTCTGAGAGGCTAGCTAGCAGGGGAAGGAGGGAGTTGGGGTGAGGCTATTCTCCCAGTTTTGTTTTGTTTTTTTTTTTTTTTTTGTGATGTAAACTTAAGTAACCTCTGACTCCTGCAGAGTGGAGTAGGAACTCAGGAGACCTCAAATAGTAGCCTAAACAGTGAAAAGGATTAGTTGCTTTGCCTTAGGGTCCCTGTGATTTCATGGCCTTTTTTTTTTTTTTAAGCTGTAACTCTGTATAATCTTGGTTTTTTTTTTTTTTTTTGCTTGTTTTGAGGCAGGGTTTCTCTTTGTAACAGTCCTGACTTTCCTGGGACTTGCTTTGTAGACCAGGCTGGCCTTGAACTCACAGAGATCCACCTGCCTCTGCCTCCCGAATGCTGGGATTAAAGGCATGCACCACCACCACTGGTCTGTATTTATTTTTTTAATCCAGACAGGAAGCAAGCATGATAAGCACTCACTATTTTCTTTTTCTTTTTTTTTATTGATTTTTATTGAGCTCTACATTTTTCTCTGTTCCCCTCCCTGCCTCTCTCCTCCCCTCCTTCAACCCTCCCCCAATGTCCCCATGCTCCCAATTTACTCAGGAGATCTTGTCTTTTTATACTTTCTACTTCCCATGTAGATTAGATCTATGTAAGTCTCTCTTAGTGTCCGCATTGTTGTCTAAATTCTCTGGGATTGTGGTTTGTAGGCTGGTTTTCTTTGCTTTATGTTTAAAAACCACCTACTATTTTCTTAAACCAGTGGCTCTCAGCCTTCATAATTCTGGGACCTTTTAGTACAGTTCTTCATGTTATGGTTGACCCCAACCTTAAAATTAATTTTGCTTCTACTTCACAGCTGTAATCTTGATGCTGTTATGAATTATAATGTAAATAATCTGTGTTTTCCAATGGTCTTAGGTGACCCCTATGAAGGGGTCACCCAAAGGTTGAGAATCTCTTATTTAAACAGTACTATCTAAATTAGGAGAACCTTCTCATAATTTATAATGTGTGAATTGGGGTTAAGTCCCTGAAATCTAGGGTAGGAAACAGGAAACGAAACAGAACAACAAGAACATTTATGAGAACTCAGCAGGTGATTAAGTTAGGTCCTTTTTGTTAACCTCTGTTGCTATGACTCAAATGTTCAAAGCTAAAACAAAGGAGAGCATTAAGGGAAAAAACCCAAACCATTTTAGAGGCCTGGGGTTGCCTCCTTAGTAAAAAAAAAAAAAAAACAAAAAAAACAAAAAACAACAACAACAAAAACAAAAAACCGATAGAGCTGTGGTAAGCAGAAGCCACAGCAGGACTAGGAACTTAGTGCCCTCAGTTTGCCATGTGGTTACATTAACCAAAGTGGTGGCCAGTTCCCTGATTGCTTTGACCTTTTTTCCCCTTAATTTTATGTGCATTGATGCCTTCATGTATGTCTGTATGAGTGTGCCAGATCCCCCTGGGACTGAAGTTACATGAGTTGCCAGTGGGTCCTGGGAATTGAACCTGAGCCATCTCTCCAGCCCATGTTCACATGGTCTCCAGTAACCAGTTTAACTGACTTCCTAGGATACATAGATATTAGAGGTAGAAGATCCGAGGGGAATCTTTCCTTGTTACAAGAAAATAAAACCACAAGCCCATCCTAGGATGGGGGAAAGGTGCCAGCAGCTCAGTGAACACTTCTTTCTATCCTTTTAAGGTTCGACCTGATTTCTCACCTTGATGAGGTGGTCCTCAAATCCCAAGACAAGTCCCAAGAACTCCTAGTCTCTCATTTTTCTGTGAAAATGTACTGACAGGGTTTTGTTGGTTCTTACACACACACACACACACACACACACACACACACACACACACACACACACACGCACGCACGCACCCCAAATAAAAATAAAAATAAAGGGAAGAAAAAAAATACAAAAGGAACAGCAGCCTAGGACAGGGTACCAACAAGCCCCTGAGCAGCTTGCAGCTGCTCCACACCCAACCCTCTACCCCTTGGAGCCTGCCACCCTCTAGGACAGCATTTTCCCCTGGCTGCATTTTGCTCTAGGAGCCAAGTCTAACCCTGGTGAGCAGCATGTAGTTTCAGGTGGAGGAGCAATCTACAGAGACATGTGATGGGGTCTCAGGGGTGTGGAAGCAGGGGGCAGGTGTGTGTGTATGTGTGAGAGAGAGGCAGAGAGAGATAGGGTTTCTCTACATAGCCCTGGCTGTCGTGAAACTCACTATGTAGATATGTAAACCAGGCTGGCCTCCACCTCTCAAGTGTTGGTATTAAAGGCATGTCACCACACCCGGGACAGTGGACTTTTGAGGCTAGACGGTGGGGTGACAGTACAAGTCCAGGAGATTCTCACAGGTGGCTGCAGCTAAGTCTCCCCTCACATCTCCTTCCTAGGACAGGAGCCCAGGACAGCTGCACTGACGTCTTGCTCTTTCCCTTTCCTGCAGGATGAAGATGAGACGCTACAAGCTCTTTCTCATGTTCTGTATGGCCGGCCTGTGCCTCATCTCCTTCCTACACTTCTTTAAGACCTTATCCTATGTCACCTTCCCCAGAGAACTGGCCTCCCTCAGCCCTAACCTGGTTTCCAGCTTCTTCTGGAACAATGCCCCTGTCACTCCCCAGGCCAGTCCGGAGCCGGGTGGCCCGGACCTGTTGCGAACCCCTCTCTACTCCCACTCCCCATTGCTCCAGCCACTGTCCCCCAGCAAGGTCACGGAGGAATTGCACCGGATGGACTTTGTGTTGTCGGAGGACACCACTGAGTATTTTGTACGCACCAAAGCCGGTGGTGTGTGCTTCAAACCAGGTACCAAGATGCTGGAGAAACCTTCAGGGCGCACAGAGGAGAAGCCCGAGGTGGCGGAGGGCTCCTCAGCTAGGGGCCCTGGTCGGAGGCCCATGCGGCACGTGTTGAGTACACGAGAGCGCCTGGGTAGCCGGGGCACTAGGCGCAAGTGGGTTGAATGTGTGTGCCTGCCAGGCTGGCACGGACCCAGCTGCGGGGTACCCACCGTGGTGCAGTATTCCAACCTGCCCACCAAGGAGCGCCTGGTACCCAGGGAGGTGCCAAGGCGGGTTATCAACGCCATCAACATCAACCATGAGTTTGACCTGCTGGACGTGCGTTTCCATGAGTTGGGCGATGTGGTGGATGCCTTCGTGGTGTGCGAATCCAACTTTACCGCCTACGGGGAGCCGCGGCCTCTTAAGTTCCGAGAGATGCTGACCAATGGCACCTTCGAGTACATCCGCCACAAAGTGCTCTACGTCTTCCTGGACCACTTCCCGCCCGGTGGCCGGCAGGATGGCTGGATTGCAGATGACTACTTGCGCACCTTCCTTACCCAGGATGGCGTCTCCCGCCTACGCAACTTGCGGCCTGATGACGTCTTCATCATCGATGACGCAGACGAGATCCCCGCACGTGATGGTGTGCTGTTCCTCAAGCTCTATGACGGCTGGACCGAGCCCTTTGCCTTCCACATGCGCAAGTCCCTGTATGGCTTCTTCTGGAAGCAACCGGGCACGCTGGAAGTGGTGTCGGGCTGCACCGTGGACATGTTGCAGGCCGTGTATGGACTGGATGGCATCCGTCTGCGCCGCCGCCAATACTACACCATGCCCAACTTCCGACAGTATGAGAACCGCACAGGTCACATCCTAGTGCAGTGGTCTCTCGGCAGCCCCCTGCACTTTGCGGGCTGGCATTGCTCCTGGTGCTTCACACCCGAGGGCATCTACTTCAAGCTTGTGTCTGCTCAGAATGGCGACTTTCCACGCTGGGGTGACTATGAGGACAAGAGGGACCTCAACTACATCCGCAGCTTGATTCGCACTGGGGGCTGGTTCGACGGCACGCAGCAGGAGTACCCTCCTGCAGACCCCAGTGAACACATGTATGCTCCCAAATACCTGCTCAAGAACTATGACCAATTCCGCTACCTGTTGGACAACCCCTACCGGGAGCCAAAGAGCACTGTGGAGGGTGGGCGCCGGAACCTGGGCTCTGAGGGAAGGTTTCCTGCTGCCAGAGGCAAGTTAGATGCAGTAGAGGGTTAGGGCTGGGCAGGCTGGGCTACCCCAGTGTTATCTCTGGCCTCTTGGGGGCTCTTGAGAGAGCTAGGAGTCCTTATAGGTGGTTCTCTCTGCTCAAGCCCTCTGGAATTAAGGGTCAGGCCTTTTAGCCCAAACCAGAAAAGAAAAATTAATCATTTCCAGTAGAGAAGAGCAAGCCCAGACATCTATGCAGCATTTTGTCCCCAAGAGTGCTGTGGGCAAGAGGTGTCCCTGGAGAGCATAAGGTGGTTTTCTGGGGCTGGGAGGGCTGTGGAATTTCAGTCTAATTGAGAGAATTCTACCTTTGACATTCTGGATTATTGACCTGCAGGAGAAAGGCGTGGGGGGTGGGTACCATGTCAGGAGTTCCCAGGAAACTAAATAAATGCATTTGGGTCCAGGAACAAGAAAAGATACTTAGTAGGGAGGAACTAGAAAGTATATCTGCTCTTGATCTTGACCAAGAAGCTAGGGAAGCGATGGAAAATGGCACCCACGAGACAGAGCACTTTGCATCTTCCTCAGAAGTGCTGGACCCAAGGAATGAGGTTCCTGCTGGCTGGCAGGATGAAGCCAGTGGCTGTCAGTGTCCCTCCCTCTGTAAGCAGACATACTGGGGGCCTGAGGAAGCTTCCTCTTGGTTCCAAATCTAGCTCTGATGGCCTTTTCACTTTTCCTATACTGTCTCATGGGATGCCAGCTCAGCTGCTTGCAAAGGGCCCTAGGAGCCCAGTTCTCAGGGTGGGACCGGAGCTGGAGACTGTATGGATAGCCAGTAGTAGGTGGGACAGGAAAGGAGACTGACCTAAGGCCTCTATAGCTCTCCCTCTCCCCCCTCCCATCACTTTCTGCTGGCATCCAGTCCCATTCTACCACCATCCCAGATTATTCCTGTACCCCCGCTCCACTGCCCCGCTAAGAGCTGGCTAGGGGCCAGGAAGGGGCCACAAGGTTTTCTGGGGCCCAAGAAAGGACTTTAAGGTCAGTGGTATGTCAACCTATTCCTCTTAATTTGCCTTATGGGGGGCACAGGGTGAATTTGTTAGAGAAGATTCTAAAATGATGTAGAAGCCCCTTGGTAAGCAGCATTCAAGTAAGGCCACCTTGTTTCTAATTAAGTAGTCTAGGGGGAGATGATCCAGAGCCTGTAAGACAGCAAGCTGAGCTTCATAAACAACTTCCAGGTCTGGATAGAGTGGCTGCATCCGCTTACATGATAAGGCAAGAAGTGTGAACTTTTTCCTATGAAAGGCAGGAGTCAAATATGTCTGTTGCTTCTGATAGCATCTTACTGGTAAGGACTTAGCTGCATGGCTACAGGTAGTTGCAAGGAAAACTGGGAAATGTAGTTTTGAGCGGGACTGCTATGTACTTGCATCCATTTGAGAGTTCTGTATTACCAGCAGCACCTTTGTGGGAAGGGTGCAAGTGATTGCTCATCATGGGACCCTGCTCTCTCCCTGCCTGACCCACGGTTGAGGTCCAGTAGGGACTTGCAGGTGTATGGGAAGAGTGGGTGCCTCTCCCTGAGGCTCCTAATAGTCCCTTGATGCCAGTATACAGGGCTGTCTGTGGAATGGTCAGTATTTGTGCGTATGTGTATATTTATGGGCATGGGTGCATGCTTGGTGTGTATTGTACATGTCTGTATCCATGTGTCCCTGTACTAAGATGATGTTCACACATGGGTGTAGGAGCATGGGCTTGGCTGTCCTCTTCTCTAGGACCTGGAGCTCATAGTTTGTCTCCTGTGGCTCCTCAAGATGCCTGAGGCAGGAAGTCCTTAGGGGACCTTGAAAGCAAGGCTAACGGGAGTACAGGGTCTGTCTGTCTGTCTGTCTGTCTGTTTTTATTTTCAGACTGAGGAATGGAATCTTGCTAGCTAGAGGGCTATGCAGCTGAGAACCCAGCACTTCCCCAGCCTCTCTTGGCAGACCACATCCTCCCACTGATACCCCAGAACCTCCTAGATGATCTCATTGGAGGCGTCCTGAGGTTTCCCTTGATGTAGCTCTGTCTGGAGCAGTTTACTAGGCAGTGGGCATGCTGTGGGGAGCTCTGGTGAGCAGGCACAAAGCAGGCCGAGGGCTCTATGGCCCCACTCCTCCCATTGAGGGACACCTCCATGAAACTTCCCCTTCAAAGAACTTCCTTCTCTGGTTTCTCTTGGGACTGAGAGGTAGTCCCAGAAGTCAGGGCATCCCAGAGACTTAGGGGTTCATCTGTGCCAAGGCACTCTTCTGAGATGCCTGTGGGTGTTCTTGTGTGATGCCTCCCCCTCAAACGAAATCCTCACCCCATATTCCTGGTAACCTTAGCTGCTTCATAGATACCCCCATTTCAGGCATTTCAGGGTTCCTGCCCACAGGTGACCAGTTCAGAGACACTGGGAAAGCACAGTTCCTGCCTGGGCTGGCTGTGTCTCTCAGACCAGTAGGGGAAAATAATGTAGCAGTTTCAACCAGGCAGGAAAAGGCCTGGTCATGAGCTGAGAGACCACCTGTGAGAGATGAGGGCTAAAAAGTTTCACATCTAACCATAGCATACACTGGGAATTTGAGGGCCAGGGGACCCAGGACCATACCCTCAATATGAAGGGAAACTGAATTGAATGTGAATGTGGTGCATTCTCCAGGAACCACTGGCTTGTGACCTCCAGACCCAAGGAGGCCTGTTCATTCCAGGCATCCAGCTGACCTTGTTCACCAAGAGTCTCAGTGGTTATAGGGGGCAGGCATGATGATGCTTTGGGGGCAAAGGTGAGATTCAGGGTGGAAAGACAGGACTCATCCAAGCAGAAGGTAGGGCCCTGGGAAATGTGTAATTTAAGGACACCAATAATAATAATAATAGCATTATTTTTTTTGTAAAGGAAAATCAATATGTACATTCTGAAATCATTTTCTCTGTAAATGGTTGGATTTCATTTCACCCTTAAAGGGATGCTTAAAGGAGAAGATAATATTAATAATAAAAACAGCTGCGAAGTCTGGAGGGTATGTGTGTATGTGGCTGGTTCTTGGGTGCTCCAGGGCAGAGGTGGGTGTGAGCAGACAGCTCTGGTCTTGCTGCCAAGTCAGGACCCTGCATGGCATGAGGCCCTCACAAGGACCGGATGTGTAGGGAGAAGGAAAATGTACCCAGTCCCTTCACTTAGGGGCGTGTGTTTCCTCCCTGTGGATGGAATTAGAGATACTAGGCCTCTATTCAGTGGGAGGAAGAAGGAAGCCTGTATTCTAAAACTGGTGGCTCTTCTTCTGGGGTCAGGAGGACCCTCTAGGGTTCCAGGTAGGAGCATTGGTGGTAACACACAGTTCTGCTTGGACTATCAGATAGCATTTGGGTACCCCTCTCACCCGTGTCTGTCAAGGGTTCTCTAAATGCCTCAGCCATGATTACATGGCTCCCTAAGTTCTGTACCTTGGGGACGACACGTGACCTCTTGTTTGGGAATGACCATCTCTGTCCTTGGGTGCTATAATAGTCCCTGAGGCCTTGGAGTACAGAGCCTCTTGTCCCTAACGGGGTCCTAAGGACAGTCTCAGAGATGGCAGATCAGACTCTTAAGTGTTGCCTGCGTCTTCTGTGGGACAGCTGTGTAACCTCCACATTAGACTGAAGGTTCGGAAGCCAGAGGGTGACAGCAGTGTTAGTGGCCTGACCTGGAACATGAACTGTCCAGGTCTCTGGCCATACTCCCAAAGTCCAAAAGGAGCTGAGTGGGTTCTTGGGATAGGGTGGAAAGTGAATTCTGTAGACCCCAAGATGTGAAGATGAAAATGCACCAGCCTGGCCAGAAGAGGGCGACAGCAACCCACTTGCCATTAAAGTTTTAAGAATTCTAGTTTGTGTTGGGGTATATCCTCATTACCATCAATATTTACAAATAATACATATATTTTCAGGTATTACTTATTAAATAATTAAACATTTTCAGTCAAATTCTAGAGTGAAAAACTGCTCCACTGTACCCGTTTGACAAATGTGGAAAGCGAAACTGACACCCCACACCTGCCTCTGACATCAGTGCAACGCTGGCAAGTTCAAGTTCACCTGTGGTCAGAGGCTGATGTCACTGCTAGGCTGCACTTCCTGTGCATCAGCAGGCTGAGGAGGAAGTCAGGCAGAGACAAAGTAGAAGATAGGTACTATGACTTAGCAAAAGCTGCTAGCCATGCCAGGCCTGGGCCCAGGCCAGGGGACACAGGAGACAGGAGAGTGCAAACTCTGACTTGGGCAAGATGAGGGCTGGGGTGCAGGTGTCACATCCCAGCAAGTACACTGTTCTGTGTCCTCCTTGATGGCTGTCTGGGTGGGTGTGGGTACCGGCAGACTCCGGGACCCCAGGTCTGGGTGTTCTTTGTCTCTAGCCTCTAAACACGAGGCAGACAATGCTTTAGTGCAGAAAGAGGATTAATGATATCTGTAAACCTTCATCCAGAGAGGGGAGCTGTCAGATTCACTAGTGAAATGCCTCTTGCCAAGGGACTGAGAGGTGGCTCAGTGGTAAAGTGAGTGTGGTTCTCCCAGGGGACCCGGGTTTGGTTCCCAGCACCCACATCCAGTGGTTGTGACCAGCTTTGTGGGATCCAAGGCTACTGACTTCCTAAGGCATTCATGTGTGTACACAAACCCCTTCACAGACATATATCCATAATTAAGCTTAAAAATAAATTCTGGGGCTGGAGAGATGGCTCAGCAATTAAGAATTCTTGCTGGTCTTTATAATGGACTAGAGTTTGGTTCCTACTACCCACATCAGACAGCTCACAAACACCTGTAAATCCAGCTCCAGGGGACCTAATATCCTCTTCTGGCCTGTGGATATGCATTGCTGTGGGAGCTCCTTCCACTCCTTCAGCCTTTGAGATACCAGCCCACTTGGGCGTGGTCTCTGCTGCTTTAAGCAGCAGAAGCTGTGCACATGTGTGCACGCTCACAGTCTCTCTCTCTCTCTCCCCCTCTCGCTTTGACTCCGCTTCTGGCTACTAGACTCCTTTCCTGGTCATGCAGAGTGCTGTTGTCTAGGACAGTGATCTGTAAGTTTTTCCTTTAAATAAATAACCCTTTTATTAATCATAATTCCAAACTGGTGTGGGATTGTTTTGTGACTTATGCCTTCATCTGGCTCCCAACGTTTGGTTTTAGAACCATCCCCCATCCTCCCACCACTCCCACCCCTGGCTTGGCTGCCTGCCGCCAGCTTGGCTTGGCTCGAGCCCTCCCTCAGCTGCGGCCTGTGCGTGTAGCCAGCAGTTCAATATAGAATTTCGCGCAGTGGCTTTTCTTGCTGCAATTCTTTACACACCTCGGATTGGTTTCAAGTCCCCACGCACCCTATTGTTTGCCTTCCGACGTGGATTTAAACTCCACGCCTCCTGGGTTCCACGGGCCTGGACAGTCTCTGCCCGCCTGGTTTGATCTTTTCTAAACAGTTTTTAAATCCCCCTTGCAGCACAGTGCTTAAGCAGTGCAAGTCAGAGCGCATAAGCAGTTGCCAAACGCTGCAACCCCTCAGGGCGACTCTGTCATGTGGAGGCTTATGCGGCTTCCGAGTTGCTGTTCTCTACCCCTGGATTCTGGGTTTCTGGTTCCGTGTATGGAATTGATTTAATTACATTTACTTTGTTGAGCAACTCATATTTCCCAGTCTTTAACAAATACCAAGGTGGACATTGAAACAGGACTGTTTCTGTCACCTTTGCATTGATTCTGGTTGCGACTTGGAAACAGTGCCATCTGCTGGTTAACAGGTAAAATGGCAGGTTTCGTTTTTAATGGGACTTTTGCTGCTGTTTTTGCTGCCACTATGGAAGAAATCACAAGAGGCCTATATGCCTATGGAGGTACCTCAATTTACTGGTTATTAGGTTTCAGTTTTCTTCTTCATATTATATCATTATGGAAGTATATGGCATTAATTGATAGGATTAATACCATGATAGGCAAAATTGACTCCATATCTAAGGGTACTAGGAACTTACCTGAGAGGGTCCAGGCTGTTGAGTTTGACGTTCAGAAGTTATCACAGAGTTTTGATAAGGTAACAGACAGAATATACCTCCAGGATGGCAATTTACACAATATCCAGGAGCAGTTCAAGGAGATGTTATCTTTGAAAGGAAACATTAAGACCTTGGAATCACAGGTGCAGAATGGGGACCAGAAAATTGATACCATAGGGAAATCACTAGAAACATTTGCAGGTCAGGAGATTCAGGCTTTACGAGAGATTGTGATTAAGAGATTTGAAATGATTGAGGAAATTATTGGAGCTGAGGAACAGGGTGAGGAGACACAAGGGCAGGATATACTGTCACCACTGAGTGTCAGAACTGGTTTACCCAGGATTTTAGTGACATACCCTGTAATTTACTCTGACAAAGCGTCAACTTCTAAAGGCTCAAAGGGAGCCAAAGAAGCTAGATGGAATGAATGATCTAAAGAAATTAGCACACTGTCATTCCTTATGGCTTGAACTCTACATTTGTTAAGGAAATGATAAGAACTTGGGCTTCTAATGTCAGGGCTAATCCCCATGATTTCTCCCAGTTAGCATCATTAGTGTTAGAGGATGGACCTTCCTTGATGTTTAGAATTTATTTCAGAGAAGAATCCAAACATATGGAACAGCAAGGGAGAGCAAAAGGTATGGAGGTTTCCCAGGATCAAATTCTTGGCATAGGAGCTTATGCTGATCCACAGGTCCAAGCTCTTTACGATGAAGAACTATTGTCCCTATGCCACAAAGCAGCTTTGAATGCTTGGGATAGAATACCAGAAACAGGGAGAAGGATCAAGTCATATATCAGGGCTAGGCAGGGACAGGGAGAATCTTATACTGATTTTTTTTGCAAAGATTAACTAAGGCTCTGCACATAGGAGTAACAGACCCAGAAGCTAGACGAATAATTCTTGAATCGCTGGCTTTGAAAATGCAAACTTAGAATGCAAAAAGATAATTGGGCCTTTAAGGTCTAGACAGCACCTATGGATGAATGGATTCAACATACCATGAATTTTCAGACATTTAACTATGATGATGAATCCTGGGTAGGAGAAGTGATTTCCAAAGCAATGAGGGGACATCAACCTGCCAAATGTTTTAATTGTGGTAAATTAGGACACCTGAAAAGGGATTGCAGGCAAGGAATTTCTAGGAATAATACCTCCTCTGGGAATGGCAAGAATAGGAAACCTCGGCCTTCAGGTATATGTAAGAGGTGTGGTAAAGGACGACATTGGACCAATGAATGCAGATCAACAACAGACAGACAAGGCAACCCAATACCATTGGGAAACTCCTTGAGGGGCCTCTCACAGGCCCCCAAGCCAAAAGTGGCCCAGTCGTTCCCAGTAACTGTGGAGGACATGTCACACCAGGAAAATTAAAAACTCTAGAACCTTCTGTGCAAGACCATAAGGTTCTAAATGATGGCTCAAATTTGGAGGATAAGTCAGAAATTCAAATAGGAAATAAGAAACGTATATTTTGGCAAACTTCTATAAATTATCAGAGACCAAAGCTGAGAGTGTGTATAAATGGAATTGTGATTGTTGGCTTGATAGACACAGGAGAAGATGTAAGTATCATCACTCCAGAATCTTGGCATCCAAATTGGCCTCTTCAAGAGGCAGATGTTCAATTAGTAGGAATTGGAACCATATCTTGAGTTAAACAAAGCACGAGATGGGTTGACTGTATTGGACCAGAAGGTCAAAGAGGGAAACTAAGGCCATATGTAGCTGATATTGCAATAAATTTATGGGGCTGTGGCATGCTACAGCAATGGAATACCAAGATTAACATTCTTGCAGTCCCAGGAACTCATAATTCTGGGAATGATGTAATAAGGAACTATGCACAAAGGTCACCAGCCATTCAGGCTGTATAAGAACATAAAGCAACTAACAAACCTTTGGAGGTACCAACACCCTTCCTTTAAAATGGCTAATTGAGAAGCCAATATGGGTTAAGCAATGACCTCTAGCTGAAGATAAATTGCAGGCTTTAGAACGATTGGTACAGGACCAATTAGATGCTCGACATATTGAGGAGTCAGATAGCCCTTGGAATTCTCCTGTGTTTGTTGTAAAAAAGAAGTCTAGTAAATGGAGAATGGTGACAGATCTAAGGACTGTCAACAAGGTAATTCAACCTATGGGCCCTCTAGAGTCTGGAATTTCTCTACCTCCTCTGTTACCAAAAGAATGGCCTCTTAAAGTTATTGATTTAAAGGATTGCTTCATTATACCTTTACAAGAAAAGGATAGAGAAAAATTTGCCTTCACAGTGCCTACTTATAATAACTCTCAACCTACTAGGAGATACCAGTGGACTATCCTCCCACAGGGGATGCTCAACAGCACCACCCTGTGTCAATACTTTGTGAGTCAGCCGTTGGAAATAATACATAGGCTATTTCCTAAGTCTATAATTTACCATTACATGGATGACATTTTGCTATCTTATTCAAACATAGATACTTTAGAAAGAATGTTTGAGGAAGTAAAGATAGTTTTGCCTAAATGGGGATTACAAATTGCTCCTGAAAAGATTCAAAGAGGAGATTCTGTAAATTACCTAGGTTACAGAATAGGTTTACAGAAAATTAGAACACAAAAGGCACAAATTAGGAGAGACCAATTACGGACTCTTAATGACTTTCAAAGATTGTTAGGAGACATTTCCAGTCTACGACCAGCTGTTGGGATAACACCTGATATAATAATTCATTTAAGAGGCTGGAGAGATGGCTCAGAGGTTAAGAGCACTGACTGCTCTTCCGGAGGTCCTGAGTTCAAATCCCAGCAACCACATGGTGGCTCACAACCATCTGTAATGAGATCTGGTGCCCTCTTCTGGCGTGCAGGCAGAACACTATATACATAATAAATCTTAAAAAAAATAATTCATTTAGGGCTGGAGAGATGGCTCAGCGGTTAAGAGCACTGCCTGCTCTTCCAAAGGTCCTGAGTTCAATTCCCAGCAACCACATGGTGGCTCACAGCCATCTGTAATGAGGTCTGGTGCCCTCTTCTGACCTTCAGGGATACACACTGACAGAATATTGTATACATAATAAATAAATAAATATTTTAAAAAAAATAATTCATTTAAACAAAACCTTAGATGGTGATAAAGATTTGAATAACCCCAAAGAATTAAAAAATGAAGCAGAAAAGGAACTGACAATGGTTGAGGAAAAATTACAGGAGGCACATGTGGATAGGGTGAATCCAAATCTTAGTTGTATTCTAGTCATATTGCCTTCCAGAATTTCTCCTACGGGAATTTTAATGCAGAGGGAAGATACTATTTTAGAATGAATCTTTTTTACCACACAAACCAAGTAAAAAATTAAAAACTCATGTGGAAAAGGTCTCTGAATTAATTATAAAAGGTAAACTGAGACTTCGTCAGCTAGCAGGTATAGACCCAGCAGAAATTATAGTGCCTTTCACTACTGATGAAATAAAAAAGTTATGGGAAGACAATGAACCATGGCAAAGGGCTAGTGCTAATTTTTTGTGAGAAATTAATAGCAACTCTCCCAAAAGCGATAGACTTAACCTTATAAAGAGAACTTCTTGGATTCTTCCTTGAATTGTACGTGATGCTCCAATAACTGGAGCCCATACATTTTATACTGATGCTAATAAATCAGGGAAGGCAGGTTACAAATCAGATGAATTGAGTAAGGTGGAACAAAGCCCTTAAATTCTGTCCAGAAGGCAGGATTATATGCTATTCTCATGGTGCTAAGGGATTTTAAAGAATCTCTTAATTAAAAAAAAAAAGAATCTCTTAATATAGTTATGGATTCACAATATGCAGAAAGAGTTATCTTGCATATTGAAACCGCTGAATTTATACCAGATGATACAGAATTGACTTCATTGTTTATCCAAGTACAAGACATAATCAGGAATAGGCTTTGTCCGATGTACATAACACACATCCGATCCCATACAGGTCTGCCAGGTCCTCTAGCACAAGGTAATGCAAAAATTGATCAATTATTGATTGGAAACGTGCTGCAGGCCTCAGAATTTCATAAAAAAATCACATCAATAGCAAAGGTTTAAAGAAAGAGTTTTCTATTACGTGGCAACAAGCTAAGGAGATTATAAAGAGATGCCCTACTTGCTCTTTATATAACTAAACACTGCTACCTGCAGGGACTAACCTGAAGAGTACTCAAAGGAATGAAATCTGGCAGATGGATGTGTTCTACTTTGCAGAATTTGGAAAATTAAAATATGTACATCACACCATTGACACTTGTTCAGGCTTTCAGTGGGCAACTGCTTTAAGCTCAGAAAAAGCTGATTCAGTAATCACACATTTATTAGAAGTTATGGCCATCATGGGTATACCTGCACAAATAAAGACAGTCCAGCTTATGTCTCTAAGAAAATGAAATTGTTTTTTGCTTATTATAATATTAAGCATGTTACAGGTATACCATATAATCCTACAGGTCAAGCAGTTATAGAAAGTTCAAATTGAACTATAAAGGATATGTTAAACAAACAGAAAGGGGTGGAAAATGCCCCCCAGAAATAGATTACATAATGCCCTATTAACCTTGAATTTTCTTAATGCTAATGAGAAAGGGACAACAGCAGCTGAGAGACATTGGATAATGGAAAAGTCTGCTGAACTAAAACAAATGGTTTATTTCAAGGACGTGCTGACCTTGCAGTGGAAGCCAGTAGATGTGCTGCATTGGGGAAGGGGTTTTGCTCTTGGTTCCACAGGAGAAGAAAAATTGTGGATACCATCAAGATTAATAAAGGTTTGGTTTGAAGAGGAGAAATCTCTTGGAAAGGATAAATGACAGCTCATCCACAGTAATGATAATCATACAGGTGGTAAGAAAAACATATAGGATGGGGGCAGGGTTCTATTCTTATCCCCACAGGAAAACACTCATCTTCGAAAAATTCAGGGGATCCTGGATGTTTGAATACTGATAGCTGGAAAAAATTACTACCTAATATGGATCAGCAAGAAAATTGAATAGGTTCTGTAAGTAACAATGTTTATATATATACTTGTGTTTATTTATATTCATAAGTATATAGAGCTGATTTTGGAGTTGGACTCTGGCTCAGTCCCTCTCTAATTCCAAGCCTGTTGTTAAGAGAAAAACCCAGAGTTTCTGTCTCATGTTAGGAGCCATGATATGGGATAGAAGGAAAAAAGAATTTAGGAAACATCTTTGTTTTTCTTTATATCTATCATACCTTTCATTGAATATATATGTCTGTATATGTCTATATAATTAATGTTTAAGTTTTCCACAATGAACAATGAATTTTCCTGCAGTATGTAACATGAGGGCCTGCTTGTCGGGGTTTCTGTCCTGCCCAGTTCCCACAGCCATTTAGCCCTAAAGAAAATCACATAGAGGTCTCCATAAGATTATAAACTGATTGGCCCATTAGCTCAGTCTTCTTATTAGCTCTTGTAGCTTATATTAACCCATCATTCTTATCTATGTTAGCCACATGGCTCAGTACCTTTTTCAGCGGGGCAGGTCACATCCTGCTTCTTCGGTGGTCTGGGCAGGACTGGCAGGAATGGGCTTGCTTCTTCCCAGAATTCTCCTGTTCTCATTGCTCCACCTCTAATTCCCGTCTGGTTTTGCTGCCTATACTTACTGCCTGGCTACTGACCAATCAACATTTATTTAAAACATAATTGACAGATATAGAATTGTTCTCCCACACCAGCAGTAATCTTTGAAGTTTCCAGGAAGAAGATGGGGCCCCATAACAACAACTCCACCTGGTTGATATGACGTCATGATACTGATAGTGCTACTTAAAGATGTTTTGGGTACCAGCTGCACAAGACGGTTCCAACTTGGTTAGCTGAAATGGTGCACATCTTTTACAACATTCTGGCCAGTCCTCCACAAAATACTCAGAGACTATTTCCAATCTTACCAGACATTAATCTTAAAATTTAACTATCATTTTACTTTCACAGGATCCCCTAGAAAGAACATCACCCCCATGAAAGCTGGAAGTAATTCAAGAGGACAACATCCCCTCTCCCAGCACAGTTTGTCCTCGAGTTTAGGGACATCATTTAGGGGTTGATTATAATTGGTATATGGTTGAGGGTTGGGGGAGGAATTTTATTAGCTCAGGGATGTTTTTGAAAAAAAAAAGAGGGAAAATTGGATGATGGGATAATAGATTGGTATTTGTGAGTTATTGTTTATAGACAATTACATTGGTATAGATTCTTGTATATGGATACAAAGTTAAATTGTATTGAATATTATATGCATGCATGCTTCTACCTCTGTTTAAAACATTTTTAATGTATTGATATTTATATATTTACCATATTGCAGTGTACATTTCTACCTCTGATCAAGATACTTGAGAGGCCAAAGCAGATAGGTGTCTATAATCATGATGCTAGCCTAATGTACAAAGTAAATCATGTCAATCTTTCCCATCAATGAAACAAAACAAAACAACCCACCCCACAAAAAGCCAACAACAAAACAAAACACACGACTGCGTGGGCCCAAGCTGCACCCTGGCCCAGCATCCTGAGCTCACTTACTACGTGGGCAAGCCCAAGCTGCACCCTGGCCCAGCATCCTGAGCTCACTTACTTTAAGCCACTGAGCTATGAGGTTCTTTGAGTAGACTAAGTTCAATTAGACTTGTAAGCGAATGATAACATTTTGTTTTCAATAAACGACAGAAAAGTAAACCTGAACTAGAAAGGTGGAGAAGAAATTTACTGACTTCTTGACAGTCAAGATCCAGGTGATGTCTGCCTTCCATGCTGCCTGAGGTACAAGTCGTTACCACAGTGCCATCTGACTCTATAACTTGCTGAACATTCCAGCTTCTGGGTCCCTGTAGAGTTAGTCAGGCTTTTGAGTTAGTGAAAAGCAGCTCCAACCTTCAGTCTCCTTTCTTCAGACTCAGTGCAGAAGAAACAGCCCTTTCCTTTAGAGTCCTGAGCCTTGGCCTGGCTCTGGTGGCACATGCCTTTAATCCCAGCACTCTGGAGACAGAGACAGGTGGATCTCTGTGAATTGAGTGCATTCCAGACAGCAGGACAGGCTCCAAATTTACATGAAGAAACCCTGTCTCACAAAAAAAAAATCCTGAGCCTGGGGACTCTTTAATTGGTATAGTGTTATACCAACTAAACTGAGGGACCTGAGTTCAGATGCCTAGCACCCACCTTAAAAAAAATAAAAATGGGCACAGCAGCACATACCTATAATCCTAGTACTGGGGAGCCAGAGACAGGAAGGTCCCTGGAGCTCACTGCCCAGGAAGTCTAGCTCATTGGTGAGGTTCAGGTTCTGTGAAAGACCTTGTCTCAAAACTTAAGGTGGGGTATTGGCATAAGAACAGACAGGAGGACCAATGGAACTGCATAGAAGACCTGGATATCAATCCACACATCTTTGAACACCTGATATTTGATAAAGAAGCAAAAAATATCAACTGGAAAAAGAAAGCATATTTAACAAGTGGTGCTGGCATAACTGGATATCAACATGTAGAAAAATGAAAATAGACACATATCTGTCACCATGTACAAAACTCAAATCCAAATGGATCAAAGACCTCAACATAAAGCCAGCCACACTGAACCTTATAGAAGAGAAAGTGGGAAGTACACTTGAACTCATTGGCACAGGGAACCACTTCCTAAATAGAACCCCAAGCAGCACAGACACTGAGAGAAACAATTAATAAATGGGACCTCCTGAAACTGAAAAGCTTCTGTAAAGCA